>WNWK01010320.1:0-70870 GCA_009830355.1 Cherax destructor | reverse complement strand
GTGGGCGAAACGTTGTCAATAAAGGATCACATTATACTGCTTATGTGTTTATTTTTCCACCTACCTGACCCACTGTCAGGTCATTCCAGTTCAGCCCACCCAGGTAATTTTCCAGTCCTATGAAATCAGCCAGGCGGAAGTCAGGGACAGAGACTTGATTGCCATTATTAGGGTAATTCCATGAATATATCATGGAATTACCCTAATAATGGCAATCAAGTCTCTGTCCCTGAGTGATTTGTGATCACTTTCCCCAAGCTCATCATTAACCTCACGATATTAATTAGCGATTCCCTGCTGGCAAGAACCAAGTCTAGCAGGTTATTTCCTCTAGTTGGTTCTGTCACCAACTGTTTCAAAAAACAATCCTGAATCGTATCAAGAAAGTCACTTGACTCTAAATTTCCTGTCAAATTGCTCCAGTCAATTTGTCTAAAGTTGAAATCTCCCATTAGCACAACATTTTCATATGTAGATGCCTTACGAATTTCATCCCATAGAAGTTTACTGCACTCCCTATCAAGATTTGGGGCCTGTAAATCACACCCAAGATAAGTTTTACACGGCCTTCAAGAAGCTGTAACCAAACAGATTCAGTGGCTGACGCTTCTAATTTTATATCTTGTCTAACACAACAATTTAAATTGTCTCTGACATACATCGCTACTCCACCATCCTTCCTGTTGACCCTATCAGTATACTGATTTATAAGATGACCCTCACCTCTATTTATACGCCTATAAATTCCTTTCTTCTGCCCTAAAAGATATTTGAGCCTATTATTCATCCATTTTGGGTCATTTCTACTTGATCTAATTTCTTTATACGGGATAAATGTTCTTTGGGCTGCCTGTATAGTGTTAAGAAAGCTGTCATATTGATAGCTCTCTTCGTTACCCCAGTCCACAGTTGATAAGTGTTCTCTAAGCCCATTATATTCTGCTAAGCGAAAGTCTGGGACTGTTACTGAATTATCCCTACTATCATACATCCATTCAATGCTAAAGGTAATTGACTTGTGGTCGCTTGTGCCGAGTTCGTCTGTAATTTCTAAATTATTAACAAGGGATTCCTTGTTTGCCAGAACCAAGTCAAGTAGGTTATTTCCCCCTATATGTTCTGTCACAAACTGCTTCAAAAAACAATCCTGAACTTCTTCTAAAAAGTCGTTTGATTCTAAATTATCTGTCAAGAAATTACAATCAACCTGACTAAAGTTAAGTCCCCTAGAATCACTACGTTATCATGCCTTGTAGCCTTAACAATTTCCTCCCAGAGGTTCCCACCCTTTTTCCTAATTCTGTCTATTGCTGACCTATAGCTGCTAATCAGCTCTTCACTCCTAAGCCTGCCAACATCGTTGCCTCCAGCACTGAGACAGATAATAGGATTGCTCCCATTACCTCTCATGATGTCGTCCAGACAGCTAACAATATCCTTCATCCCAGCCCCAGGATAACACACCCTCTGCCTCCTATTCCTATCCTTAAGACAAAATGGCCTATCCATAAACCTAATCTGAGTGTCCCCAACTAAAACAATGTTCTTACCTCGACTGGCTGTGTGCATGACGTTCTCGACGGTCTTTGTAGAGATGGTCTTCGCTGGAATGTCTTCACATTCGTCTGATAACAAGGAAAAAGAGTTGCTGGTTTTCACAGCAGTCTCCTGGACCTTCTTCAACTTCAGCTTCGTCCCTTCAGATCCGACTAGCATCCATTCGTTGGTCTGATCATCAGCGACATTGTTCCGGGGATAATCCTTGCATATTCCCTTCAATCGTTGAATTTATCTTCTAGCTTCCGTTAATTCCGCCTTAAGTTGGAGATATAGCTGCTCGTAGTCGAGGGAAACCATCATCCAATCTCAGGTAGCTCATAAATCAATCTTCCACTGATAGGTACTCCACCACTATATTAACTGACCACAATTGACAAAAATGTACAATAATTCGTAAATCAATAATAATAAACTGAAATCCTTTCATAAAACGAAAAATAAACTTACAATTACATTGTTCTTTCATGGAGAATGTTTTACTAATAACGTGTTCACTTGTCCGTCTCCAGGTGATCAGCTCTGAGCCACAAGTGCTAATCCCACCAATCTTATAATAAAATGCAACATAAAATAAATAAACTAATATCCTTACGAACACCGCAGGCTGTCTGCTCCAGCTAGCATGCAAGCTGTCTGCTCCAGTTAGCCAGTAGACTGCCTGCTTCTGCTAGCCAGCAGACTGTCTGCACCTGCTAGACGAAGGCTGTCTATTCCAACTAGCCAGCAGGCTATCTGCTCTAGCTAACCAGTAGACTGTCTCCTCCTTCTAGCTACCAGGCTGCTCCAGCTAACTAGCTACCAGGCTGTCTGCTCCTGCAGGATGTTTACTCCTGCTTGCCAGTAGACTATCTGCTCCTGCTAGTCAGCAGGCTGTCCGCACCTGCTAGCCACCACCTTCCTGGTAGGTTAGTAAGAAACACTTCTTATTAGAGATTATATTTAATTCTTTAAACACACCAGCAGTCTCCCACCGAGGCAGGGTGACCTGAAAAAATCACCATAACTAGCACCGTCACCGTCTTGCCAGAGGCACGCCCATAATACAGCTCAGATGACCCACCAAACTGCAAATATGTCCACTCCACTTTCAGACTGTGCTCGCACCTCCAGAACTCAAGTCCCACTAACCGATTTTATATAATAATATCTTTATATACTACAAGTACATGTACAAGGTATACAGGCCTAGCTGACATACAAAGCCGCTTGTTATGCAGAGCATTTCGGGCAAATTAGGTCAGTTTTGACCCAGGATGCGACCCACAACAGTCCACTAACACCCAGGTACCCATTTTAGTGATGGGTGAACATGGACAGCTGGTGTCTTATGGAAACACGTCCCTAATTTAATATTTGTTATTATTATCAAATGTTCATGTGGAAATGCTAAACCCATAGGAGTCCTGCAGCATCTGAGGTATGGGAGGTAATTAAGACTGAGCCATGGAGAGGGGAGGGGATAAATACAAATCCTTGGATCAAGAGCCTTTCATCAGCACTAGGGTTCCTCCCGCCACACTCCAGAAATTCTTAATTTTCATCTTTCAAAATATTCTGGGTTTCTGTAAACAACCATTTTCGAACAGTGCTACTTCGAGCAGTGCTACTTTGAACAGTGCTACTTCGAGCAGTGCTACTTTGAACAGTGCTACTTCGAGCAGTGCTACTTTGAACAGTGCTACTTCGAGCAGTGCTACTTTGAACAGTGCTACTTTGAACAGAGCTACTTTGAACAGTGCTACATCGAGCAGTGCTACTTTGAGCAGTGCTACTTTGAACAGTGCTACTTCGAGCAGTGCTACTTTGAACAGTGCTACTTCGAGCAGTGCTACTTTGAACAGTGCTACTTCGAGCAGTGCTACTTTGAACAGTGCTACTTCGAGCAGTGCTACTTTGAACAGTGCTACTTTGAATAGTGCTACTTTGAACAGAGCTACTTTGAACAGTGCTACTTCGAGCAGGGCTACTTTGAACAGTGCTACTTCGAGCAGTGCTACTTTGAACAGTGCTACTTCGAGCAGTGCTACTTTGAACAGTGCTACTTTGAATAGTGCTACTTTGAACAGAGCTACTTTGAACAGTGCTACTTCGAGTAGTGCTACTTTGAACAGTGCTACGTCGAGCAGTGCTACTTTGAACAGTGCTACTTCGAGCAGTGCTGCTTTGAACAGTGCTACTTTGAACAGTGCTACTTTGAACAGAGCTACTTTGAACAGTGCTACTTTGAACAGTGCTACTTTGAACAGAGCTACTTTGAACAGTGCTACTTTTAACAGTGCTACTTTGAAAAGTGCTACTTCGAGAAGTGCTACTTCGAGCAGTGCTACTTCGAGCAGTGCTACTTCGAACAGTGCTACTTCGAACAGTGCAACTCCGAGCAGTGCTACTTCGAACAGTGCTACTTCGAGCAGTGCTACTTCAAACAGTGCTACTTCGAACAGTGTTACTTCGATCAGTGCTACATCGAACAGTGCTACTTCAAACAGTGCTACTTCGAACAGTACTACTTCGAACAGTGATACGTCGATCAGTGCTACTTCGAGCAGTGCTACATCGAACAGTGCTACTTCGAGCAGTGCTACATCGAACAGTGCTACTTCAAATAGTGCTACTTCGAACAGTGCTACTTCGAGCAGTGCTACTTCGAGCAGTGCTACTTCGAACAGTGCTACTTCAAATAGTGCTACATCGAACAGTGCTACTTCAAACAGTGCTACTTCGAGCAATACTACTTCGAGCAGTGCAACTTCGAGCAGTGCTACTTCAAATAGTGCTACATCGAACAGTGCTACTTCAAACAGTGCTACTTCGAAAAGTGCTTCTTCGAACAGTGCAACTTCGAACAGTGCTACTTCGAGAAGTGCTACATCGAACAGTGCTACTTCGAACAGTGCTACTTCGAACAGTGCTACTTCGAAAAGTGCTTCTTCGAACAGTGCTACTTCGAGAAGTGCTACATCGAACAGTGCTACTTCAAATAGTGCTACTTCGAACAGTGCTACTTCGAGCAGTGCTGCTTCGAACAGTGCTACTTCGAACAGTGCTACTTCGAACAGTGCTACTTCGATCAGTGCTACATCGAATAGTGTTACTTCGAGCAGTGCTACTTCGAACAGTGCTACTTCGAGCAGTGCTACTTCGAACAGTGCTACTTCGATCAGTGCTACTTCGAACAGTGCTACTTCGAACAGTGCTACTTTCAGCAGTGCTACTTCGAACAGTGCTACTTCGAACAGTGCTACTTCGAACAGTGCTACTTCGAACAGTGCTACTTCGAACAGTGCTACTTCGAACAGTGCTACTTCGAACAGTGCTACTTTGAGCAGTGCTACTTCGAACAGTGCTACTTCGAACAGTGCTACTTCGAACAGTGCTACTTCGAGCAGTGCTACTTCGAACAGTGCTACTTCGAACAGTGCTACTTCGAACAGTGCTACTGTAGACAGCCTGACTGTCTGCATAGACAGCCCATGCTGTCTGCCAGCTGAGTTCATATTTCGTGCCATGCTAGTTTCCATAGTATTCCGCCAGAGGGCAAGCCTGGTAGGCGTACCCACGTCTACCAGACTCGCCCTGGCCCACTCTCACTTGGCGCCCAGACTTCACTCAGTCAATAGGCCTACTCCTCTCCCTCTCGCAAGGGGCATGGCCCACCTGGGCCATGGCCACAGACACGCAGCCTGTTACCCGCACCTTTATTACAAATAAAGTAAGAAGCCTCCGAAGCCTTATCATTTCAACCACGCCTCCAAGAAACGCCAACTAAGGGGCGTTATAAATGGTGCCAGCGGTGCCTCGCGTGTGCCCGCGAGGGGAGGAAGAGGAATGAAGTTATCTACCACTTCATCAGTCTCTACAAGAAGCATCCGTCTCTCAACGAGTTATCCTGATGTCGTGTCTGCAAATCTCAGCATCCAGACACAGGTACATGCAGGATTCAGGCCGAAATTTGTCTAATTCTCCGAGAAATGGCGTCACTGACTTCACGCCACAGTGTCCCATGCTGTTTCTCAGTCACGTGCTCAGCCTTGCCAGCATGTTCTTCTGTTGTTGTTCAGCTCAGCACAACTATTTCAGCACTTCAGAGGTGAGTTTGTGGTGATTTCCCAGTGTGAGCGTCTCGTGTGTTGTGGGTGAGGGAGGTAGGCGCGCGGCCCTGTCTCTCACCATACACACCCGCCCTAGTGTACGCCGCCACACACCATACACCACTCACTGCCCACTCCCTCTATGCTGTTTCCTGTGAATTTCCTTGTGAATTCTTGCCAGAACTGTGTATCCGAGTGTCGAGGCCACTCGAAGCCACGTGTGACCACGTGTGGGTCTGCGCCTACATCAACCCATGACGTCACCACCATGCTGCTGACGTCACGATGCTGCCGACTCCACGACGTCACTCCACTGATGTCACTTCGCGATGTCACCCCATGACATCCATCATCATGTCACTCCAGAACGTCACCTCGCGACGTCACCCACGATGTTGCCTGACGTTCCTCGCGACGTCTGCTGACATCACTCGCGATGTCACGCCTTACATCACCCATATGATGTCCCGAGTGCTGTAGTTTCACCGTGTGCATTTTATTTTCATTATTTGTCGAGAAGTTTGAGAGAAGATATAAGTCGAGTGTTCATTAATTCCTCTCAGTCAGTGTTCTCACATGTTCGAGTATTGCTTAGTGACGATTTTTATACAGAAAAGCGTCATTTGCTAGTAAGCTATGTTGTACCACATGTGTAGTATGTGTGCAGTTTATCGTGTGTCCTATGTAGCACCTGTGTGTTGCTTTGTCACCCTGTGTGTGACCAGCGCCCCGCGCGCTTGACAGCTGACATTTGTCAGTCCAGGCGTCAGTTACGAGCGTTCGAGCGCCTTGTACAGAAAGCTCTTATTGTTCGCCGCTCGTAGATGCCTTTGCTGAATCGTACCCGCGACGATTCTCCCATCGAGACCGTTCCACTTCACCTCCAAGACCGTCAGTCCAGTTATTGCAGATGACCAGTCTGGGGACGCTTACACTGCCCTCTGCTGTAACTTCTACTGTCGAGAGATGACACTCGTCAAGCCGCAGTTAAGCCTGTTGGCAGGCGACTGTCAGCCTCGTGTCACAGCTTCAGTGAGCAGCCTGCACAAAGTTGATGTCACTTTGACTGCTAGCCCACTCACTGCAGTATGGTGTATGCTGTTACGACCTCCAGATGTTTCGCCGAGTCGTCCCTGTCACGACTCACTCCACACTCGCCAGCAGCGACAGCTCCAGCGACAGTACCAGTCGAGGAATGTCCTCCTGAGTCGCTTGCCAGTCCTGTCCTGTTGCGACTACTGACGACGCCTCACTCGAGGGCACCAACAGTTGTGCCCCAGGTTGAGTGACCCCTGCAGCGACTACTACTATGTCTGCTTCACATCCAGAGGAGACCGTAACCTGTTACGTCGCAGCTCAGCCGAAGCTGTCTCCCGTGTTGCAGTATGTATCCAGACGCAGGAAGGCGCGCAGTGCTGCATCGACGCTCACTGCCTTAGACCACGAAGCACACCGTTTTTTTCTTCCCTCTCTTGAGGAAGTTTTTTTTTCTATGTCCATATGTTTATGTATATATGTTTTTTCTTTCGTGTTCTGTGACCTGTTCTTGCGAGAGAGAGACCCGAGTTTTTTTTAATGCCATTCATGGTCGGGTCGACCATGGGTAGCGTGACCGAGCGATGTAGACAGCCTGACTGTCTGCATAGACAGCCCATGCTGTCTGCCAGCTGAGTTCATATTTCGTGCCATGCTAGTTTCCATAGTATTCCGCCAGAGGGCAAGCCTGGTAGGCGTACCCACGTCTACCAGACTCGCCCTGGCCCACTCTCACTTGGCGCCCAGACTTCACTCAGTCAATAGGCCTACTCCTCTCCCTCTCGCAAGGGGCATGGCCCACCTGGGCCATGGCCACAGACACGCAGCCTGTTACCCGCACCTTTATTACAAATAAAGTAAGAAGCCTCCGAAGCCTTATCATTTCAACCACGCCTCCAAGAAACGCCAACTAAGTGGCGTTATACTACTTCGAACAGTGCTACTTCGAACAGTGCTACTTCGAACAGTGCTACTTCGAACAGTGCTACTTCGAGCAGTGCTACTTCGAACAGTGCTACTTCGAACAGTGCTACTTCGAACAGTGCTACTTCGAACAGTGATAAAACGAACGGTGTTATAATTATCGAAGAAGCTTAGAAAAATGAAAGAAATATATATATATATTTTTGTTAAATGTTTAGTTGTCATTGCAGCTTTACCTGTAAGACGGTGAGTCAGTAACCATGAAGTCAGGTGCACAGTCTCAAGTGCACAATCTCAAGTGCACAATCTCAGGTGCACAATCTCAGGTGCACAGTCTCAGGTGCACAATCTCAGGTGCACAATCTCAGGTGCACAGTCTCAGGTGCACAGTCTCAAGTGCACAATCTCAGGTGCACAATCTCAGGTGCACAGTCTCAGGTGCACAGTCTCAAGTGCACAATCTCAGGTGCACAATCTCAGGTGCACAATCTCAGGTACACAGTCTCAGGTGCACAATCTCAGGTGCACAATATCAGGTGCACAATCTCAGGTGCACAGTCTCAGGTGCACAGTCTCAAGTGCACAATCTCAGGTGCACAATCTCAGGTGCACAATCTCAGGTGCACAATCTCAGGTGCACAGTCTCAGGTGCACAGTCTCAAGTGCACAATCTCAGGTGCACAATCTCAGGTGCACAATCTCAGGTGCACAATCTCAGGTGCACAATCTCAGTTGGGAATCTCATTGCTTGATAAACAATAAGTCTCAACATCATTTCCTCCAGTGTATATAACAGCATTGCTGTTACTGGCAGTCATGGTGATTGCTAACCAGGCAGTTGCAACTTCTCTCCCAGGACCACTAAAACACACCCTCTGTCTCCTCTTTTCATAAATGTTGCAAAAAAGTTCATCCATATATCTAAACTGTCAGTTAACTAAATCAGGAATTTTCTTTATTCTGTCTCTATTTATCAATGTTTGATTCACATTCGTCTGGCAAATAATAAGAAAGAAACTGTTGTCTCCTTTATTATCTATTTTACTCTTAATTTGTTAAGGTCGACATCATCTTTTATATCCCCATAAAGGAAGGGATGAAATCTCTTGTGCTCTCTCAGAAATTGTATCTCCTTCCTATAGCATCTTTCAGCTGCGACTTCGCCTAATGGTAAAGATATTACAAACTTATACATGACACCATTGTTTACATTCCACTAAGTTCTCGTTAAACACCTCTTCACAGGATTCAGTGCACTTGCCAGTGTTTCCAACAAGTTCAGCCAGAGCTACGGTTTCGGCAGTTAACATAAGAACATAAGAAAGAAGGAACACTGCAGCAGGATTATTGGCCCATGCGAGGCAGATCCAATTCTCCCACCGACTTAAGCCAATGCCTTGACCTAGTCAGATCAGTCACATTCACTTAAGGGAGGAGCACGGCATCTGACCTAGTATCACAAGCTAGTCAGGTCCAACTCACACCCACCACACCCACTAATGTATTTATCCAACCTATTTTTAAAACTACACAACGTCTTAGCTTCTATGACGGTACTCGGGAGTTTGTTCCTCTCATCCACAACTCTATTACCAAACCAGTGCTTTCCTATATCAGTCCTGAATTTGAATTTTTCCAATTTAAAACCATTCCTGCGAGTCCTGTCAATGCTAGATATTTTTAGCACGCTATTTACATCCCCTTTATTAATTCCTGCTTTCCATTTATACACCTCAATTATATTCACCCTAATTCTACGCCTTTCTAGAGAGTGCAGATTCAAAGCCCTCAGTCTATCCTCATAGGGAAGATTTCTGATACATGGGATCAACTTTGTCATCCTCCTTTGTACGTTTTCCAGTGCATTTATATCCATTCTGTAATACGGTGACCAGAACTGTGCAGCATAATCTAGATGAGGCCTAACCAAAGATATATAGAGTTGAAGAACAACCTGAGGACTTCTATTATTTATACTTCTTGATATGAAGCCAAAGATTCTGTTAGCTTTATTGCGAACACTTATGCACTGTTGTCTTGGTTTCAGATTACTGCTAACCAGAACTCCTAAATCCTTTTTGAGAATCCGTAATATTAAGATCTACATTATTTAGTTTATATGTGGCACGATTATTACTTCCCTCCATGTAAGAATCACTGAGGCCACAGAAGCATGTTGGGAACTAACAACTTCCAGGATCTACCAACAGTACAAACCAACCAGGGAAATAAAAGACAGCATGAATAATTACCAAGTTGAATGTTGTATGCACTTCCACTGAGGACAGCCCACACGCGAGGTACTCCAAAGAATGAGAAGGGAATTAATAACCCTAATCACCCAGCACAAGAGAGAAATATGGAAATACCTTGTGCTTTAAGCTAACCAGCACAAGCGCCATCCAGAACAAATCTGGAGTAAGATCCGTAGACTACTGGGGCTAAACACTCACCCACACAGCACCTCACACACTCCTTCACCGACGTAGATGGTGAAGAAGTGACTACCTTGCTCGATGACCCACAAGACCAAGCAAAGTTGATGGGTGAAGTGTGGGAGAAAATTCTCTCACATAATAACAGCAGAAGATTTAACAATAACCACTACGTGTGGGTCAACCAATGGCGGGACGAAAACTGGGAAGACTTCCACCCAATACCATTAATTGATACATCTACTCTTGAAAGCGAGTACCCTCTCACTAGGCCAATTACCCTCAGGGAAATGACCCAAGTCATTGGCCGAATGAGAAATAAGACCCCTGGCCCTTCAGGCATAACAGTAAAACAACTCAAGTACCTACCCCGTAATTGCAAGATGTTTCTGTTAAACGTCTTTAATGCTGTCCTGGCGTCTGGCCACTTCCCTGTAACATTCAAGACAGCAAAGATAATCTTCATCGCAAAACCTAACAAGGACAACCGTAAACCAGAAAACTACAGACCTATCTCCCTACTCGAAGTCGCTGGCAAAGTCTTCGAAAAAATTATCTCCAACAGACTGAACTACTACATGGAATTCAACCACCTCTTCACCGAAAAGCAGTTTGGCTTCAGGTCCCACCGTGGAACACGGCATGCTATCAACATGCTATCAAAATCATCTTTGATGCGGTGGACAGCTTGAGGAAACAAGGAAACCTGGCCCTAATAGCAACTAGGGACGCTCACAAAGCCTTCGACAGCCTATGGCACGATGGTCTTATATTCAAACTTGCCGACCTACCAGACCACAATTGGACCTTTCTCAGGCTCATATTCAATTTCCTAACAGGCAGAGCATCATCCCCAACTTCAATGGCAAAACAGCACAACTAACCCAGAAAAAGTCCTCATCAGCACTATCGGCTGCTTCCCATCTACCATAGAAGACAATGGAGGTATCTCCATAAGAGGTTCACGTGTCGCTATCAGAAATACAAACAAGATCCTGGGATATGAGATCGACAGATTGCTTCACTCCACATCTCAAATCACTAAAAAAGTGAACCTAGCTAAATCCCGCCTCGGCCAACTATTCAGATTCAAAGAAGCCCCCTCCCACATCAAGAAGCACTCTCCCACATGAAGAAGCACCATCCCACATCAAGAAGCACCTGTATAAGATGATGATCAGACCTTTGCTGGAATACCCTTGCGTACCCATATTACTAACAACTAAAACCAACATGCTGCGGCTTCAACGGGTCCAGAACAAAGCCCTCCGCTTTATCACTGGGACCAGATTCAGAGACAGAATCAGGATGGAAGACCTGCATATACAACAGGAAATCGCCGCAATTAATTTCAGGACAGACAAACTAAAGAAGAGACAACTATATGACGTGCAGGAACTCTATGTACCAGACAGAGACAACCCCTCCCCAACCAATGAACACCACCGACCACGTCATCAACACACCTCCCCACCGAACCAGAGAATGACCCTACAACAAAGAGTCAGACGATTCATTCACAAGGACAACTACACCAGAGTCATTCTACGTCCAACAACAAGGATAAATGCTCCCCAATTTTGGATGACCTAACTTTACCAAGCTACATCTTACAACTAACTTTGTAACATTCGCAATCATCCTACAAAAGGACACCAACTCAGAGACTGCTTAGTCAACTCCGTGGGGCTACCAAACACCATCAAACGCCCTGCAACTACCACCTGTTGCAGCAACCTTGCATCCCACCTCTTGCGAAAAAAAAATTGCTAATAGTATGCATTCTTCCAACTCAGTGACCTGCTGGTATACAGTAGCATGCTAGTATACAGTAGCATGCTAGTATACAGTAGCATGCTAGTATACAGTAGCATGCTAGTATACAGTAGCATGCTAGTATACAGTAGCATGCTAGTATACAGCTGTATAACTGTGTGCAACTGATGGGCAGGAGGTATACTTATTCCATGAAATTAACGAACTCACGAATAACACTACATACACACACACACACATAATTAAATTACACCAAAGTGGTTAGGCCACTTTCCTTTGTAACCCCACCTCCCCATCCTCCCTCCCAACCCTTTCCCATGTTTCCATCCTTACCCATCCTTCTTCCTTACCCATCCTTCTTCTTCCATCCTTCTCTTACCCATCCTTCTTCCTTACCCATCCTTCTTCCTTCCATCCTTCTTCCTTACCCATCCTTCTTCCTTACCCATCCTTCTTCCTTACCCATCCTTCTTCTACCATCCTTCCTTACCCATCTTACCAAAGCTCTGGTCAGAACCTCGTACCTCGTATGTCGTTCATGTAAATTGTAAACAACAAGGGGACCCCTGTGGAACACCGCTTGTGACGTGCCCCCATTCTGATATCTCCCCATTTATGCAAACTCTCTGCTGCCTATTTGTCAACCATGCCTCTACCCAGGAAAAAAAAAATCCTCCTGTTCCGTGTGCCTTACGTTTTCTCAACAGCCTCTGATGTGGAACTCTATCGAAAGCCTTACTGAAGTCCATATACACAATATCATATTCAATACAATGGTCTACCTCCTCAAATACCTTAGTGAAGAAAGTTAGTAAATTCGTAAGACAGGAACGCCCCTTTGTAAAACCGTGCTGAGATTTATTAATCAATTTATGCCTTTCAAGATGGTTATGAATTGCTTCGGCAATTATTGATTCCATGAATTTACCAACTATGGAGGTAAGGCTTATTTTTGTATAGTTCGAAGCTAAGGACCTGTCACCTGTCTTGTAAATAAGTATTACATTTGCCATTTTCCACTTGTCTGGCACTATGCCAGATTGTAGTGATATATTTAAAAGATTAGCCAAAGGTATGCAAAGTTCCTCTTTACATTCCTTTAAAACTCTTGCAAACAGTTCATCAAGGCATGGGGATTTGTTGGGTTTTAATTTCTCTATTTGTCTGAGGACCATGTCACTAATTACCCTAATAGTGCATAGTTTATTATCGTCCTGTTCTACATAATTTATTATTTCTGGAATTTCTCTAGTATCTTCCTGAGTAAAAACTGAGAGGAAGTAGGCATTGAAAAGTTCGCACATATCCTTATCACTCTCAGTGATCTGACCTGAGTTACTCTTAAGTGGGCCTATCTTGTCCCTAATCTTACTTATGTATACCTGAAAGAACCCTTTTGGGTTAGTCTTCAAATCCCTTGCGACTTTAGCCTCATAATCCCTTTTTGCTTTTCTTATTCCTTTTTTATTTCTCTCTTTAATTGAATATATTGATTTCTTAACTGCCCATCCCCTCTTTTGATACCCCTATATATGCCTCTCTTTTGACCAATGAAATGTTTTAATCTATTGTTTATCCATTTGGGATCATTTTTGTTAGATCTAATTTCCCTACTCGGAACAAAAGTTGTCTGGGCAGCTAGAACTATGCTCTGAAATACGTCATATTGGCAACCAGCCCGACCTACCTGACCCATAGTCAGGTCATCCCAATTAACCCCATCCAGGTAATTTCTGAGCCCCATGAAGTCGGCCAAGCGGAAGTCTGGAACAGAGACTTGATTGCAGTTATATGGGTAATTCCATGATATATTGAAACTAAGTTATTTGTGATCGCTTTCCCCAAGCTCATCATTAACCTCCAGATTATTAACTAGTGATTCTTTGTTGGCAAGAACCAAGTCAAGAAGGGTTTTGCTCTAGTTGGTTCTGTCACAAACTGTTTTAAAAAGCAGTCCTGAACCGTATCAAGAAAGTCACTAGACTCAAGATTACCTATTACATTGTTCCAATCAATTTGACTTAAGTTAAAATCTCCCATTAACACAACATTTTCATATCTAAACGCCTTATGAATTTCGTCCCATAGAAGTTTACTGCGCTCCCTATCAAGATTTGGGGGGCCTGTAAATCACACCCAAGATTAGTTTCTCACGGCCCTCAAGAAGCTGTAACCAAACAGATTCAGTAGCTGAACTTGTCAGAAAACTTTAGAATGTCTGAGAAACAATGTGAATTAATAAACTAATTCGCACTCCACTGGCTTTTCACATCACCGCTACTCACTAAATATCCATTTGTTCACCACTCTTACCAGGTTTATCGGTTTTGGTTTTCTAAAGTCAACTGCGTGGGCGAAACGTCGCCAGTAAAGATTGCACATAATTGCGTTTGGGTCTTTTCACCAAGTTAATATATCATTCCTTTATATATAAGCTGGATACATGATTTTAAAAAAAATCATAGAATAATTTTAACTAAGAAAAGATAATAGACGAAAATTTGGATAACTGTAGATAACCATAGTCGAGTGCTCCTTCAGTGCTACTTCAGTGCTACTTCAGTTCTGCTTCAGTGCTACTTCAGTGCTACTTCAACCAGTCCTACTTCAACCAGTGCTACTTCAGTTCTGCTTCAGTGCTACTTCAATGCTACTTCTACCAGTGCTACTTAAAACAGTGCTACATCAACCAGTGCTACTTCAACCAGTGCTACTTAAAACAGTGCTACATCAACCAGTGCTACTTCAAACAGTGCTACATCAACCAGTGCTACTTAAAACAGTGCTACATCAACCAGTGCTACTTCAACCAGTGCTACTTCAACCAGTGCTACTTCAAACAGCGCTACATCAACCAGTGCTACTTAAAACAGTGCTACATCAACCAGTGCTACTTAAAACAGTGCTACATCAACCAGTGCTACTTCAACCAGTCCTACTTTAAACAGTGCTACATCAACCAGTGCTACTTAAAACAGTGCTACATCAACCAGTGCTACTTAAAACAGTGCTACATCAACCAGTGCTACTTCAACCAGTGCTACTTCAAACAGCGCTACATCAACCAGTGCTACTTAAAACAATGCTACATCAACCAGTGCTACTTAAAACAGTGCTACATCAACCAGTGTTACTTCAACCAGTGCTACTTAAAACAGTGCTACATCAACCAGTGCTACTTAAAACAGTGCTACTTCAAACAGTGCTGCTTTGAACAGCTAAATAATTTCTAGTTAAGAGAAAAATATAATTCTTATATCATTGACGAGATAATTCTTGGGTAAGAGAAGTAATAACCTCTCAGTAAGAGAACTTATAATTCCTCGAAAATACCAAATATAATTACTCAGTGTCAGGATATATAATTCTGGGTAACAAAAGATTTAATTTCTGGAAAACATAAGTTAAAATACCTTAATAAGAGAAGACGTAACTTGTCGATACAGTTCTTCATACAACTTAAGTTGTACATTAATTGCGAGTTATTCAATTACTTGAGCCTCGTTCCATTAATCTCAACTTAAACAACAGCCCAAACAAACGTGAGGGTATTAATAATTAATTACGAGGCCATTTGAACGTCCCCGTAGTGTTTAATAATACCAATCCTGGAAGAAAGGGAGGGGAAGAGGATGGAGGTAGGAGGAGGCAAAGAAGGAAGGGAAGGAAGAAAGAGGGAGGAGGAGTGCAACGATGCAGGAAGGGTAGGAGGAGACAAGAGTGTGGGAGGAAGGGTAGGAGGAGACAAGAGTTTGGGAGGAAGGGTAGGATGAGACAAGAGTGTGGGAGGAAGGGTAGGAGGAGACAAGAGTGTGGGAGGAAGGGTAGGAGGAGACAAGAGTGTGGGAGGAAGGGTAGGAGGAGACAAGAGTGTGGGAGGAAGGGTAGGAGGAGACAAGAGTGTGGGAGGAAGGGTAGGAGGAGACAAGAGTGTGGGAGGAAGGGTAGGAGGAGACAAGAGTGTGGGAGGAAGGGTAGGAGGAGACAAGAGTGTGGGAGGAAGGGTAGGAGGAGACAAGAGTGTGGGAGGAAGGGTAGGAGGAGACAAGAGTGTGGGAGGAAGGGTAGGAGGAGACAAGAGTGTGGGAGGAAGGGTAGGAGGAGACAAGAGTGTGGGAGGAAGGTAGGAGGAGACAAGAGTGTGGGAGGAAGGGTAGGAGGAGACAAGAGTGTGGGAGGAAGGGTAGGAGGAGACAAGAGTGTGGGAGGAAGGGTAGACAAAGTCGCGTGTTCCTTCTATCCTAATTTTCTTATAACCTGTGAAAAATTTAGTACTTTTCTTGGTTAATGTATTTTGTCATATCTTTGTTATCAAAGAAAATTATCTTGAAGTATTTACTAATTGCAACACGATAATAAATTTTCCAGGATAGTGAAAACATCTGTTATATATCAGGACAAAAGTGTTACCATAATTAATGCGTTTTTCTTTTTATTGAAATATTAGTTTAGATTAAAATCGACTTACATGTGATGAACTATACATCACATGATTCAATATTCGTGATGTTATGATTTTCAAGAATTAATGTTATATAAAAGTACGTTAAGTAAAAGGACACAAGTGCAACTAATGTGACATTTTATTGTGGCAACGTTTCGCTCACCAGGAGCTTTGTCAAGCTGTTACAAACAATACATGGACACACAGGATATATATAGGCTTAGAGTGAGGTGTAATACTATACTATATATAAAATATATAGTATAGTATAGTATAGTATATATAAAAGTAGCTTGTTGTTATGCATTAATTAAAGTCTGTAAGAGATAACAATGGAAAGAATGTGACTGACTTTTGAGTGTTATCCTAGGTAATTTACATGTATGTTATTATGTATGATAATTGTAATCATCTAAATTTGTGTACCTGTACATAAATAAACTCATTCGTAGTCTCTCAAGGATATGATAGAGGGAAGTACGCAATTGCTTGGGCGTATATTACTATGCATTAAAGCTGGAAAGATATAGTTTTATCTTCTCTCAGATGGTACAATACATTAAGTTAAGGTTCTCACTATGTACACAATAGTTATTATTATTTATTTTATGCTTACACACGAGAATTTGTAAACAGTTCCAGAGTGTTCAATGTTTATTTGCTTCGTCAACAGTGTTAGACAGGAGACCTCACTTGTCTGGATCTACATTGCGATTTAAAGCGGCTTACACCACGTATACAACTCTCTACAACCACCACATTATCTATACATTCTTTAAATACTGTTCCTTATATACGTAGATAGTATAAACAGAGTCAAGACATGGGGGTTAGTGCAAAGGTAAACAACAGAACAAAGATAGCTAAACTGCCTACCAGGCGGTAGGCAAGGGTCTCGCTTCACACGCTGAGTGTCCGGGTTCGATTCCCGGCGAGGGTGAAAGCATTGAGCGTGTTTCCTTACACATGTTGTTCCTGTTCACCTATCAGTAAAATGGGTACCTGGGTGTTAATCTACTGGTGTGGGTCGCATCCTGGGACAAATTTGACTTAATTTCCCGAAATGCTCTGCATAACAAGCGGCTTTCTATATAGTAGTATGTCATTGATGTCAGCTAGGCCTGTATACCTTGTACTTGTAAAAATAAAGATATTATTATTATTATTATTAACAACTATTTCTGTAAAAATGAGGTTAAGTGAATGGCGAGAGAGTGCAGAAGAAGAGCAAATGAAAGTGTAGGTGAGGCTTTGTCAAACAAATTTTTGCTGAAAATAAGAAAAAGTTTTTCATTGTGATTAATAAAGTGAGACAGTCTAGAGAACGAATGGATTTGACTGTTAAAAACAAAAATAATTATTAGATAGGGAGCTGGAAGTATTGGGGAAATATTGGGAATATTTTGAAGGGCTGTAAAATGCTGTTGAAGAGAAAAAAGCAGTGATTTCATGCATTGGTCAGGGACGTATAACATCTGTTAGGAGTGAAGAAAAATCAGATGTGATTGTGGGGAGGTGCGTGAGACTGGAGTTAATGGAAGCAGGTGGGGATATAGTCTTGGAGTGGTTGGTGCTTACATTTAATAAATGTTTGAAAGCAGTGAAGAAACCTAGAGATTGGCAGAAAGCAATGCAAATATTTTTTTTTTATAAAGGAGATAAAAGAATTTCTTGCCTATCTATGTATTTTTATCTAATTTGCTTTAATATAGATATATGTCGTATACATTCTCTACACTTCCAAAATTCTCTTTCATGTCTGCTAATCTTGTTTACCTCGCCACTACTGCAGCTACATCCAATTTATTCGTCTCTGTATTTGAGGGAAGAAGCCCATCGTGTAGACGAAACATTTTAGTCAACAATAAAGTTATGTGATTGTTGTTCGTGTGTCTTACTCTTGAACCATGTATCTGGCATACCACACCTCTTTCCATATTAATTATAATGTGCATTTTAGCTGATATAGTCAATAAGCTTTTTCTCCCAAAATCCTTACTTTCTGTTTCCTTTCAGCATAAAAATATCATTGTTCATTAACTATTTTCAATTCTTAGGTAATTTCCTGTCTTTTATGTCTATATCTGACAAATACACAAAGAATTCCAAAATTATGTTCCCACCTGCTCTTAGCATCTAAGTATTGATCTCATCTGCCACAGATGTTTTATCCTCTTTCCTAACTCGGTGTCTACAGTAATTCATCCACTCTCATCTCTTCCTCCAACTTAATCTTAGGGGATCTTATTCCACCCAGCCTGATGAATGATTCCATTCCCTCCCTTTCATCATCAAAATTTAATTGCTACTTAAAATATTCTCTCCATCCTTCCAGTATCTCCCCATTGATCATCTCACCACTTTCCTCCTTAACTCCTAAATAAATCTCCTACGTATTTTTCTCTCACTATTTTTTTTTATTTTTCTCAGCAAAATTTTCTGGTAAAAAAAAAAAATAATTTTCTCATTTCACTAACCACTAGCTTTAACTCTCTCCTTTTCTCTCCCTATACTTCCGCACATCAATTTTACATTCCAAAATCTCTTATATGCTAATATTTTCTTTCTTTCCATCGTTTTTACCTCACATTTCTCACACCAC
Source organism: Cherax destructor (assembly GCA_009830355.1). NCBI lineage: Eukaryota > Metazoa > Arthropoda > Malacostraca > Decapoda > Parastacidae > Cherax > Cherax destructor. The sequence continues at coordinate 52,006 of WNWK01010320.1, read as the reverse complement.
TCACATGTGTTCCTCTTGAAGCCCACCTTTCAATAGTTGCTTATACCTCTTACTAACCTGTTCAACTGCCTTCCAGCATACATAAGGGGGATTACCAATAGACCCCTGGCTGTCTTCAAGAAGGCACTGGACAGGCACCTAAAGTCAGTACCTGACCAGCCGGGCTGTGGTTCGTACGTCGGATTGCGTGCAGAAAACAGTAACAGCCTGGTTGATCGGGCCCTGATCCACCATGAGGTCTGGTCACAGACCGGGCGGCGGGGACGTTGACCCCCGAAACCCTCTCCAGGTATATTCCAGGTGCAGCATTCACTTTCACTACTCTCTTACTGACATAATTCTCCTACTCTATCTATCCCTTAATCTTACTGTATCTACAACCATATATTGATCAAACACATCAGTCGTTCCTCTAAAAATTTGAACTTCCAGAAATTATCCCTTCTTCTACTAATCTATAGCCTAGCAAACTACTCTCATTGCACATTTCATCAGTTCTTGTTTATATATTTCTCCCCTTTTTGTCTAAAATGGGCATTAGCTACTGTCAGATCTCTGTATATACATTAAATTCAATTTGAGACCCATTATATACTCTTTCCACTCCAAACTTGTTATTATTTCTTCTACAATGGTCTCTTCGACTTCATCATTATCGTCTCTCACAATAGTTACTCTTTTAGTTCAAAAATTAGTTTGAACAAAAAAGCAACAAATTTTCTAAAAAAAAATTTTTTTTCTATTTTAGTTAGTGATACAGAGGAAGGGATGACTAGGCCAATTATATAGTGACCATCTACGTCAACTATGGCTTCGTGAATAACGGTTCCCACCGACTTCTCAATTGACATGAAATGCAACACATTACCTAGACAAGAAGTATACATACACATACACTTTCACATACATGTAGTGTATAATGGATGTATGTAGCAGTTGCAGCATTTACCTATCATTTTGCATACGTATGAGAGAGAAATAATAGAGAAACAGTCACACCTGAGTGAACAACCTTAAAAAAGTTTAGGCAACAGCTTCAAAAAGAGAACGACAACAACAACAACAACAACAAAAACAACAACAACAACAACAGCAACAAACAGCAATAAACACATTATTCGGAATTTATATGCTAATTGTAGAATATATCAGGGAACACGAAGACAGAGGGAAAGATTTCTCCAAGTAATAGGGGAAAACGTATCTTTTCCTTCAATTAACCCTTTCACTGAGACAGATCTAATCCAAGATTTCTGTCTGTTTTCTTTGTTAATGGTCGGAAACAGTGTTGCTGTCTTTCCAATGTGAAGCAGTGTGGTTGTTGACCAGTGTAATCAGTTTCTTTCAAAATTATTATTATTGCATTTATTTTATCTGCTTTAAAAATATGTAAATTTTTATTATTAATATTTTTTCGTAATACTTAAAAAATCTTTGAGGGCAATTGGAAATATTTTGTTTTATCATAGTTATAAACTATCCAGTTACTTATATTAATTTCATCAATGGATAAATCAGAGGATTTTTCTAAGACACAAAAGGCTTTTCCAATTTCCAAACAGTCGAGTTTTTTGGAAGTTGCAAAACTTAGACCGAAACCTAGAGCGGCGGTGAGTTTTTTTTATCTAATATTTAATCTGATAAGTTAATTACAAAGTTGTCATTGGCATGCTTTGTCCAATCACTGTTTTCAATTATACTGTCTAATTTTCTTTGTAGTTTGTTTTTGTGTCCATTACAGATTCTTCTGAGTTTATTATAGCAATGATCCAACATCTATGTTTCCATTCTGATGGAATAGCCTAATTAAAGGAGTATTTTTTGTTTCTCAATATTTTGAAAGCCTCCTAACAAGATATGATATAGGGCGTAATGACAGTATTTTGTTGGACTATGTATTACTAGATAAAAGACTGATGAGTAAATTTCAGGATGGGCATGTTTAATGGAGGGGCCACAGATACATCAGATCACTTTTTAGCTGTAGCTACAGTGAGAATAGATGGGATACAAGGAGAATGGAATCACCAAGTAATAGAGAGGGAGAGAGGTGAAGGTTTATCAACTGAGAAGGCAGTTAGGGTAAGATGTAAACAACTATTGGAAAAAGATGGGCAAGTGAGAGTATAGGCAATGAGGTTGAAGAGCCATGGGGTAAATTTAAGAATGTAGTGTTAGAGTGTTCAGCAGAAGTTTGTGGTTACAGGAAAGTGGGTGTGGGAGGGAAGAAGAGTGATTTTTGGAATGATTATGTAAAGAGAGTAGTAAGAGAGAAAAAGTTAGCATATGAGAGTTTTTTACAAAGTAGAAGTGATGCAAGAAGGGAGGAGTATATGGAGAGAAAAAGAGAGGTTAAGAGAGTGGTGAGGGAATGTAAATGGAGCGCAAATGAGAGATTGAGTGAGATGCTATCAACAAATTTTGCTGAGAATAAGAAAAAGTTTTGGTGTGAGATTAATAAGTTAAGAAAGTCTAGGGAGCAAATGGATTTGACCGTTAAAATAGGAGAGGAGAGTTATTAGATGGCGAGTTATAGGTATTGGGAAGATGGAGGGAATATTTTGAGGAACTGTTAAATGTTGAAGATAGGGAAGCCATGAATTCTTGTATTGGGCAGGGAGGTATAATGTCTTGTAGGAGTGAGGATGAGCATGTTGTGGGTGTGGAGAAAGTGCGTGAGGCAGTGGGTAATATGAAAGGAGGTACAGCAGCTAGGATTGATGGAATAAAGAAAGATGTGTTAAAAGCAGGTGGTGATATAATTTTGGAGTGGTTGGTGCTTTTATTTAATAAATGAATGGAAGAGGGTAAGATACCTAGAAATTGGCAGAGAGCATACATAGTTCCTTTGTATAAAGGCAAAGGGGACAAAAGAGAGTGTAAAAATTATAGGGGAATACGTCTGTTGAGTATAACTGGTAAAGTGTATGGAAGAGTTATTATTGAAAGAATTAAGAGTAAGATGGAGAGCAGGATAGCAGATGAACAAGTTTTGTCCTAGAATCAGATGAACAAGTTTTGTCCTAGAATCTGTATTGATAAAGCCACTGATTGACGAAACGTCTACAATAAAGATACCCAGATGTTGCACATGTGTCTAATTTTCATCTTCAAGGGTAGGGGGTGTGTAGACCAAGTGTTTACATTGAAACATAGATGAAAGTATTTAGATAAAGGTAAAGAGGTTTTTGTGGCATATATGGATTTCTAAAAGACATATGATAGGATGGATAGGGGAGTAATGTGGCAGATGTTGCAAATATATATTACTGAAAGCAGTGAAGACTTTTCACGAGGATAGTGAGGCTCAGGTTTGAGTATGTAGGAGAGAGGGAGATTATTTCCCAGTAAAAGTAGGCCTTAGACAGGGATGTGTGATGTCACCATGATTGTTTAATATATTTATAGATAGAGTTGTAAGAGAAGTGAATGCTCGGGTATTGGCAAAAGGTGTGGGGTTAAAAGATAAAGAATCTAACACAAAGTGAGAGTTGTCACAGTTGCTCTTTGCTGATGACACTGTGCTTTTTTGGAGATTCTGAAGCGAAGTTGCAGAGGTTGGTGGACGAGTTTGGTAGGGTATGTTGAGTAAGTTAGGAAAGGTGATAAGGATAACAAAAAATTAGGTAATGAAAGATTGGATATCAGATTGAAGGGAGAGAGTATGGAGGAAGTGAATGTATTCAGATATTTGGGAGTGGACTTGTGATGTGGGAAAAAAGGTGAAAACTTTATCCCTGGAAGCAAAGAGGGCAATGTATGAGAATATAGTTATACGAACGCCCTTATATGGGTGTGAAGCATAGGTGTTGAATGTTGCAACAAGGAGAAGGCTGGAGGCAGTGGAGATGTCGTGTCTGAGGGCAATGTGTAGTGTGAATATTATGCAGAGAATCCCTAGTTTGGAAATTTGGAGCAGGTATAGGGTTACTAAAAGTATTATCCAGTGGGTGGGAGGTTCGGACATTTAGAGAGAATGGAACGAAACAGAATGACTTGGAGAGAGTATAAATCTGTAGTGGAAGGAAGTCGGGTTAGGGGTCGGCCTAGGAAGGGTTGAAGGGAGTAAAGGAGGTATTGTGTGCAAGGGGCTTGGACACCAGCAAGAATGCGTGAACATGTTAGATAGGAGCGAGTGGAGACAAATGTTTTTTAATACATGACGTGCTGTTGGTGTGCAAGCAAGGTAACATTTTTGAAGGGAATCAGGGAAACCGGCAGGCCGGACTTGAGTCCTGAAAGTGGGAAGTACAGTGTCTGCACTCTGAAGGAAGGATGTTGACGTTGCAGAGGCGATGATGTGGATTTTTTCCTACTTCATCGAAAAGAAATGAAGCCACTGAAGGTTAATTTACGAGATTAAAGGCCTGTCGAATACACGGGGATCATTAACTCTGTAGTGTAAGCGCGCCTCTGGCAAGACAGTGATGGAGTGAATAATGATAAAAGCATTTCATCTTTTTCGTTTGGCCTTGCCTTCGTGGGAAACGGCCGATGTGTTAATTTCAAGAATTATATGTTCACATAATTTAAGGTCTAGATGTGTGAGTTTGGGGAGATGAGAAGGTGGGCATCGATGGAGGGACAGTGATGTGACCCACTGGTGATGTGACCCACTGGTGATGTGACCCGCTGGTGATGTGACCCACTGGTGATATGACCCACTGTTGCTAAAGTCCCACCTGTCTCCGGTTTAAATGTACCAGAATTCTCCCCGGTTATATGTGTGAAATGTTAATTCAGGAATTTACCTGTGAAATTCACCCACAAAATTTCTTACAAACTATATTACCTGTAATTATTACCACCTAGACACTTTTATTATTAAATATCTCAACTTTCAGTTGGTTAGTTTGTATACATCCAGTTGCAATCCAAAAACGCTATTGAGAAACCACTTAATTTTGTGGGCTAACTGGACTGGAATATTCACTGACAAACTGTTACAAATCCAGAAACATCCTAGAGACTAGAGGGAGGTCAATAAGTTGACCTAGTGTCTATACTTATTAAATGTCGCATTTTGTAACAATGGGGGCGTGTCCGGAAGCTTAATCCAAGGTGTTGGAGAGACTGTAAAGTTTGACTTACTAGTAGCACTGTACTGTGACAGACAATAATTTCCTGATCCAAGGAGTTAGAGTTCAGACTTGTGCAATATAAGTGGTGGACATGTGTACCTGTCCGATTCTCTTGATCCAAGGAAATGGAAAATGGAGATACTGTTAATGAGCTCTTGCTCTTAGACAATAATCATTCTGACATAATATTAATTGCATAGTACCTGTTTACTAGGCTCATTACCTCCTATAATCACTCTCTTGGCATATACTTATTTTCATGATATAAACAACTGATAATCTGAATTTGTCGAAGTTAAATACATTAAAACTTCAGATGTGTTGTCAAGTAGCCAAATATCTCGGTGTGAAATATAATATAGAAGTTACACTGCCGAAACTGTCCGAGCATTAATTAGAGATATATTATTTCCTGCTCACCCAAAGATTTCTGATTTGGAATAAGATTCTGAGAGCCTCGTGTCACAGAAGTGTCTGAGCCAAGTGAAGGTCAGGGTTTGCTCGCCCCTTCTCACCTGACTGCGACATTAATTAACATACAGTGTAGCAGACAGTATAACTCAGCATCATACTGGTACCACAGATACTACGCTTCAGTATAGTAATCGTAGACTTGATCTAGAAACTAGGAATTGCTGGACTAGGCGCCCGTCCTTAGGAACGTCCAAACAGATTCGTTAGTTTCTCTACTCCGTTACCTATTGGTCTTATCTCTCAGGATCAGTTTGAGAGGATGGAGTGGCTAATAAAGTGGCAGATTGCTCAGATAAGAGCCCAGAGTAAACTGACTGAAGAAGAATTAAATAGAGATAGTGATGGTTTTGAAAGACAACAGTACAATAGACATGATCCTCCTTGTAACACAATTCAGGACACATTAAAGTGCAAAAAGCCTCATCCATGGTTCCTAATTTGTTTGAAAATGACTTAGACACTTACTTTGATGTCTTTGAGAACCAAACACATGAAATGAATTGGCCACGGAAACACTGGGCAACATGATACTGTTATGATACTATTAAAGAAACTATATTTGTTACCTGGGAGTTATCAATATGTATTTCGTACGTTGCAGCGAAGAAAAAGTCAAAACTGTGTCGAATTCACAAGTGAGAAAAAGAGAGGTGGTGCAGAACCTCAAATTGCAACTCTTTCTACAAATACATTCAACACGAAGATTTCTATAAATGTATGTCTGCCAACATACAGGACTATCTGTATTTGTGTATACCTGAATAAACTTACTATCTGATTGACTATACTGCATCAGATGTTCTAGAAACTGCAGCATGAGCTGACAATTATGAGATAACTCACCAACTTGTGCGTAATAAAACACAAATGAACAAGATAATGAAAAAATGTCTTAGGAGTCTGCACCCTAAATCCAGTAACATGTGTCAGCCTCACTTGTGTAGCTCACCTGCTGGAACTTCTCGTACTTATCCTGCAGAAAGAAGGAAATCGGATGCTGAGAAGAAAGTTAAATGTACCTATTGTAAGAGAAAAGGACATTCTATGGAATATTGCTATACACTGGAAAAAGATATGAGAAATGATCGTCCTGCTTGCGCCCTCATCTTCCTCTTCGATGCAACAAGGGCACGAAGAATTTAACAACACACCAAATTCTTCTGTTCAGGACAATATAACTCAGTTTAGATGACTAGGGTCAGAAAATATATCTGACGATAAATGTGTTGAAAATTCTCCAATAAAGGGGTATCTCTCAGCCCTCTCAGCCCCGCTCAGCCTTCTGAGGGACTTACCCTCCTGGGAAGGGCCTATTAGAAATTCTAGTCTATAGCTAGATAATAAGAAACCTACCCTCTTGTATTGCATACTGTTGCAATGTGTAGCAAGGAAGAGATGTAAAGCTGCGTTCAGCATATCCTTTGTGTGGACGATGAGCTGGAGGGCAACGAGGGCGGTGGGCCTTAGATTGCTTCAAAGAATGGACGAAACGTGTGTCGGTGCCTCCTTAGCATTAAAAGACAAAGGGACAATTGTGACCAGTGCATTCTTGACTCTTGTTCATTCTGACAATCTCAAAAAAAACTCGGAAAGTTAGACTAGTTACCTTATACGAGTTAGGAAAATTTTATTGTTTATTGCGTCTCCGTGTTCTCCTTCCTGTAGATAATACCACGAAACTATGAACAAATGATGGTACCGAATTGTGAAGAGCAACTGGTATTGTGAGTGATTGCAACGAACATTCCCAACGTAGTGGAGAACATTAGTGCAACATTCCCCAAGACACTCAAGCCTTCAGTCAAGTCACCGATATCGGCCTTAATGGCGCTGTCAATGCCATAAGCTCACATTAGACGAGCAAGGTAACGCTAAACTCACTTGTATCACCAAATATGAACTGCAGTCCTTAAGCAGACACGATGTGATTAGGGCTGTCCTATTCATGGTCGTAATTAGAGGGCTTTATGCCCAAACCATCTGAGTACCACTACGCATTTCAGATGATAATGAAATACTGAGATATACGCTCCTTTGGGGCAAATTATATGACTAACAAACTCGTTAATCCACAGCCACTGTGGACTGGGACTACACCCTGAAGGGATGTTCAGGGGGAGGCTGCTGGACATCGTGGTGTTGACAGATAAGTACCATTTGCTATATGTTGTTTCATGAAGGGAAGTGTACTAATCTAACCAGTTCTCCGCAATGAAATTCGTTGTGCAATGCGTCCTTGTCTACAGGGAAAGTGGGACTGAACGAATCACAACTAACTGATGTAATTACCTTCCAATACACCGGCAGTTATCTCACCTTCTTGAGAGATGGTGTACTTCCCATAGCTAATGATACTTATACCAAGATAAATGTATTGTTAGAGGCCTATGGAGGGGCTGTAATAAAAGTATTTTTTCATAAAGTATATATAGAGAGAAGCTATTATACTGGTTATATTTCAGTGGGTATTTCTAGTGGTGTATTTCCTATCAGGTCAGTGGATTTGTTGATAGGGAATGATGTCCTTCAAGCTGGTATATATAAGGAACAACTTGTCCTTGATAGTGCCACTGATGATAATTATGTATTTGAAGCTAGTAGACAGAAGCCTATTTATTTCCTCTCAGTACCATTATTTGAGGAGCTATGTCAAAGATACCATCCTTGTCTCCTGTTGAGTTAGTTGACGATAATGATATGGGTCTGAATACGTTGTTCAGCAATGCCCTGCGCCCTGGGTCGTTAACAATAAATCCCCCCACTTGTGAACCTAGTTAGCACACCACTGACAAAAAAGTTCTAACTCATGAAGCTTTGATAAAGGATCAGTTTGTTAACCAGTCTCTAGAGAGACTAAGAGATATAGCAGTAACTGAGAGTGAAGTGAAGTATCTTGATAACTGTTACTACTATTGTAATGGTGTACTTATGGAGAAAAGTACGTGTAAGTTAACAGTGAAGCCTCGTGTAATTTTATCAGGACATTCCATGAACAAGCTATTGATTTCGCTCACAACTGTCATTTAGGAGAACATGTGGGTGTTAGAAAAACACTAGTTAAACTGGCAAAACATTTCACTTAGCCAAATTGAAAGAAACTGTCTCTGACCATGTGCAGCATTGCCACATCTGTCAAATGATGGGCAATATTGCACACACACCCCCATCTACTCCTCTCGTTTTTATATCTGCCTTCACGGTTCAGGATGGATTGTTCAACTATCTTGTCACACTATTTGGTTTGTGTAATGCTGCGTCGTCCCTCCAGCGCCTGATGAACGAGTTAACTTGGACGGAGTGGAACCCAATCTTCAAATGGGCCACTCAAAACAATATAAAGTTCAATGAAGAGAAATTTCAACTACTCAGATATGAAAAACTTCATTAAATGAAAACTGTATCAGGGTATACGACAAATCCTAATCATACAATAGAGCGAAAAGGTAATGTGAAAGACCTGGGAGTGATAATGTCAGAGGATCTCACCTTCAAAGACCACAACAATGTATCGATCGCATCTGCTTGGAAAATGATATAATGGATAATGAGAACCTTCAAAACTTGGGATGCCAAGCCCATGACGATTCTCTTCAAATCGCTTGGTCTTTCTAGGCTGGAATACTGTTGTACACTAACTGCCACCTTCAAGGCTGGCGAAATTGCTGACCTGGAGAGTGTACAAAGAGCTTTCATGGCACACATAAGTACGATAAGGCATCTAAATTACTGGGAACGGTTGAAGGACCTTGATTTGTATTCCCTGGAACGCAGGCGAGAGAGATACATGATAATATACACTCGGAAGAACCTAGAGGGATTAGTACCAAACTTGCACACGAAAATCACTCTGAATGAAAACAAAAGACTCGGCAGGAGATGCAACATTTTCCCAATGAAAAGCAGGGGCGCCACGAGTACACTGAGAGAAAACTCAATGAGTGTCCGGGACCCAAGACTGCTCAACTGCCTCCCAGCTGCCTCCCTGGCTGTCTTCAAGAAGGCACTGGACAGGCACCTAAAGTCAGTTCCTGACCAGTCGGGCTGTGGTTCGTACATCAGTTAGCGTGTGGCCAGCAGTAACAGCCTGGTTGATCAGACCCTGATCCACTTCGAAGCCTGGTCTCAGACCGATCTGCGGGGGCGTTGACCCCCGAAACCCTCTCCAGGTATACTCCAGGTATATATATGCCTTCTGCTGATTTTTCTTTTTTACAGTTACTTCATAATGTGAAAAATCACGAAATTGCTTGGAAATTCACTAATCACCAAAGATGGGATACAGAGAGTTACATCTGTCACCAGTTTACAGCCATATCAGCCTGGGGAAAACGATGACAGGTCACATTTGCCCCTGAGAAAACGCAAATGATCATGGTTTCTTCGCACTATGATGGTAAGCTGGAGCAGTGGTAAGAATAAGTGGGAGATTGTTCTAACCTAGGGATGAAGTTGATATCTTAGGGGTGAAATTTGACTCTTAACTGATTATGAAGAACCACGTTGTAAATCTTGCAAACAAAGCGTCCAGAATCTTACAGCACTGAGACGTATCTTTCATCTGGTTACTAAATTCTGTATGAGGCACAAATATGCTCACCCCTTCAGTATGCTCCACGTTCTTGAATTGTCTGTCCCTATCTCATCTGTGACTTCTTGACAGAATAGTGAACACAGCAGGACGACTCTTCTCTCACCTAGACCCAGCCTGGACAGATCTGTCATTTCAGCAGAGCCTTCGACACCGGAGGTATGTGGGAGGCCTTATTGTTAAGTACATGGCGAATATTGTCCAAATATCACACTTGTCTCCACTCCGAGGACATCGAGAAGCGAGCTTCTACACAACAAGACGGGCAGCAAACAGCAACTATAACTGTACCCTTCTCTAGAACATCACTTTATCTGAGATCATTTATTCTTAGGATGAATCGAGTCGTGAACATGTTCGTAAAGCATAAGAACTTCAGTGAAATAAAGGCAGATGACAAAATGAAATCGCTGGCACACAGATGGCTCAAACTTCATCCTGTTCTGTCTCTATAACTCTTATCAATTGAAAGGCTTTCACATGAGCTGATGTAGGTAACAGATTTAAGATTGTAAATGAAGTTATGAACCCTAAAACGAACCTTGTAAAACCTTGAGAGAGACAGTCAGACAGACAGACAGCCAAAGAGGGAGAGAGAGAGAGGCGAAGGGTTTACCATCCAATGAGTCTCACCTAGGAATGAAGTGTATTAGAGACTGGGCACATTATGAGAGCCATATTACAAGCAAGAGCGCTACTGAGCATAAAATAAATGCTCGCAGAAACCTAAAATAAACATTATTGAAGAGGCTGCAGCCTGCCTAAGTTAGATCAGTTCTAGAGTACATAGTACTTGTTTGATGCTCTCAAGTAATCAAGACTATAAAGCAACTTCATTTAAGTAGGCTGATATAACCCCAGACTGATTTAAGAGCTGTGAACATGAGCTGTGAGGAGTTGGACAACACCTTATTGGAAGAAATTCTGGACAGGAGAGATAAAATCACGACATACAGTAGTATGCATATCAAGTGGGACAGTAATGAAATGAGATATTTATTTGAAATATTAATGTTTATTTTAAAAATACATGGCAATGATATTACGGATAACTGATTTAATAAGAGATATGACTACCATTTGCTTTTAGAAACATTGCTACACACTTTGGCATAGAACCGACAAATGTTGAACACATTTTGGCAAGTTCTTCGTCGTGGTACCAGGACCTAATAACAGCAGCAATTAGCTTCTCCACAGCTGAACAGCAATGTTTCATGATCCTGCATTTGGGTATTGCCCATAGACTCTTAATTGGGTTGAGGTCTGAATAGTTTCCAGGCCAATTAGAACTCTTAGCCCACTCTCTTCGAAGAAAGTCAGCATTTTTCTGGAAGTATGGCATGGAGAAAAATACCTTCTCCATGAGGAAAGTCTCTGTCCACAATGGGAAGCAAAGGATTGCCAGTATTGCCTTCTATTTGTCACTGTTCGTCGTTTCCTTAACAATAACAAGTCGTCCAGGGCCTTTAGTAGCAAAACTACCCCAAAACATCTTCTTAGTTGGGTGTTTTGGCTCTTGATGAATGTGTCCATTCCAAAGAGGTTCCTCCTTGCTACGTGTCACTAACACTGATCTATACTCATGTATTTCAAAATGCTCCTCGTCCCTTATGATCGAGTGCCCACTGGAACCGTTTGTTCTTAACAGCAGCAGTCAATAATTGTTTCTTTACCGGCTCTCTGGTAGTTGTGCCAACTTCAAGAAGCCAAATCTCTCTATAGATCTTTGGTGGTTTTCTTGAGATCCTTCACACTATTTCTTATGATAACTCTATCATTGCGTTTTTTCCACAACTTCCTTGATGTAGCGCTCCACAATCACCAGCGCTGTCACCTCTCTTCGAATCCGACCAACAGTTGACTTTGCTAAGCTCAATTTTTCGGCAAACTGTCTGATACTCAAATCAGCATCTTTTCTAAGAGATACAGTACTTGCACGCTTCCAAGGTGTAACTACCATCATGAATTTCAGCAGTAATCTGGATGGTTGAAAAAAGTAGGTAACAAACTCACGAAATCATAATGACACGATTGCAAGCAAACCATACCACGGGTAGGAATAGAACCCGCGGTCAGAGAGTCATAAAACTAGGCCAGCTGGCTACAATAAGATTCATCCAACTAAGTATATTTATACACCATAGGAAGGTTAGCATAGGCACCACTGTGACCATGCTATGCTAACCTTCCTACCCGCGGACCGGTCTGAGACCCGGCCTCGTGGTGGATCAGAGCCTGATCAACCAGGCTCTTACTGCTGGCCGCACGCAAACTGACGTACGAACCACAGCCAGGCTGATCAGGTACTCACTTTAGGTGCCTGGCCAGTGCCTTCTTGAAGACAGCCAGGGGTATATTAGTAATTCCCATTATGTATGCTGGGAGGCAGTTGAACAGTCTTGGGCCCAGGACACTTATTGTGTTGTCTCTCAGTGAACTCGTGGGGCCCCTGCTTTTCATTGGGGGAATGTTGTATCTCCTCCCGAGCCTTTTGCTTTCATGAGGAGTGATTTTCGTGTGCAAGTTTAGTACTAATCCCTCTAAGATTTTCCAATTGTATATTATCACGTATCTCTCTCGCCTGCGTCCAGGGAATACAAATCAAGGGACTTCAACCGTTCCCAGTAATTTAGGTGCCTTATCGTACTTATGTGTTCCGTGAAAGTTCTTTGTACACTCTCCAGGTCAGCAATTTCGTCTGCCTTGAAGGGTGTAGTTAGTGTACAGCAGTATTCCAGCGTAGACAAAACAAGCGATTTGAAGAGAATCATCATGGGCTTGGCGTCCCTAGTTTTGAAGGTTCTCATTATCCATCCTATCATTTTCCTAGCAAATGCGGTAGATACATTTTTGTGGTCTTTGAAGGTAAGATCCTCTGACATTATCACTCCCAGGTCCTTCACATTACTTTTTCTCTCTATTGTATGGTTAGAATTTGTCGTATACCCTGATACAGTTTTAATTTTCTCAAGTTTTCCATATCTGAGTAGTTGAAATTTCTCTTCATTGAACATCATATTGTTTTGAGTGGCCCATTTGAAGATTTAATTTATGTCCGCTTGGAGTCTTGCGGTGTATAAATATACCTAGTTGGATGAATCATATTGTAGCCAGCTGGCCCAGTGGCTAATGCGTCGGTCTGGAGTTTTATGACTCTCTGACCGCGGGTTCTATCCCCGCCCGTGTATGGTTTATAAGATAATAATGAAATTAACTCATGTTCCAAATAATTTGCACACTACTTTACATAGTAATCATTGGCGCTGACCGACTGGGAAAGTACAAATTACTTTGCCTAAATGAGGATAGGTGATAGAGGGAAGCTGAATATTCAGTTTAGGCTGAGAAAGCAAATTATATGTCAGTAAAATATAATGTAATTAACCGAGACTATAATCAACTTCAGCAGCTGACTTAATGTTAGAAGGTGGGACCAAGAGCTCGAAGTCAACTTCAAAATAAAACTTTCAGTATGTAAATACAAAAAATTATGGGAATATTGTCTATGAATATAAATAAAAAGTTTGAAATATTGTAAGAGATGAGGTAAGGGAGGAGAGGAAGCATGAAGGAGAGTGGTCGTATCTTAATGGAAAGTCACGTAGATGCTGATGTACAGTGTTGCGGCAACTCAAAAAGGAGAGACATGATATATTACATCAAATGTAAGATAAGGCAGTGTGGGAGGACGGGAGAGACCGGAAGGTGAGTATGATAACGAGAGAGAGAGAGAGACAGAGACAGAGAGAGATAAAGGGAGAGAGTTTGAGCAAGACTGCTCCAGTTTATGAAACAAATCCTCATTACCTTAGATACTCATGAAATATAAGTACTAATGAGGTGGAGAGACAAAAGAAGAGAGATACGGTAATGAGGAGCGAGATAAGAGAAGCAACCTCACACAAAGACTGAGATTATACATTCAGAATGATACATGAACTGATAATACACAAGCGGAAGATAGAGAATGGCATGATAATTAGCTCAAAACAGTGTAAAACAACGACAAGGAGAATTCATTGGAAAGTCGGAAAAAATGGAGAGAGAGAGAGAGAGAGAGACAGACAGACAGATAGAGACAGACAGAGAGAGAGAGACAGAAAGAGAGACAGAGAGAGAGACAGAGAGAGAGAGAGAGAGAGAGAGAGAGAGAGAGAGACAGACAGACAGATAGAGAGAGACAGACAGAGATAGAGAGACAGAGAGAGAGAGAGAGAGACAGTCGAACACTTAAGATAAGATAAGATAAGATTTCTTCGGATTTTTAACCCCGGAGGGTTAGCCACCCAGGATAACCCAAGAAAGTCAGTGCGTCATCGAGGACTGTCTGTCTTATTTCCATTGGGGTCCTTAATCTTGTCCCCCAGGATGCGACCCACACCAGTCGACTAACAACCCAGGTACCTATTTGCTGCTAGGTGAACATGACAACAGGTGTAAGGAAACACGTCGAAATGTTTCCACCCGCCGGGAATCGAAACCCGGGCCCTCCGTGTGTGAAGCGAGAGCTCAAGCCACCAGACCACCGGGCTCCTTTAATAATAATTTAATAATATTCAGTATATGGAATCTATGAGAGGATAGAGGTTTTAGTAGTGAAGAGTTGAGGTGAGATGTGTTAGTGGAAAAGGACATGTCAGCAGTGGAGAAGCATATTATAAAAGTGTTGCCTGGTGCAGACATGACGTTGATGGCTGCTGTCATCTAATGGAAGTCTCTAACTTAACTACTAAGTGTTTTGCTAAGACTTTGGAAATATAGGAACTGGATTTTTGTGAGATGGTTTTAGATACTGTTATACTAGCAGCCTCTTATTTGTTACTGTTATACTAGCAGCCTCTTATTTGTTACTGTTATACTAGCAGCCTCTTATTTGTTACTGTTATACTAGCAGCCTCTTATTTGTTACTGTTATACTAGCAGCCTCTTATTTGTTACTGTTATACTAGCAGCCTCTTATTGTTAATGTTATACTAGCAGCCTCTTATTGTTAATGTTATACTAGCAGCCTCTTATTTGTTACTGTTATACTAGCAGCCTCTTATTTGTTACTGTTATACTAGCAGCCTCTTATTTGTTACTGTTATACTAGCAGCCTCTTATTGTTAATGTTATACTAGCAGCCTCTTATTTGTTACTTTTATACTAGCAGCCTCTTATTGTTACTGTTATACTAGCAGCCTCTTATTTGTTACTGTTATACTAGCAGCCTCTTATTGTTAATGTTATACTAGCAGCCTCTTATTGTTAATGTTATACTAGCAGCCTCTTATTTGTTACTGTTATACTAGCAGCCTCTTATTTGTTACTGTTATACTAGCAGCCTCTTATTTGTTACTGTTATACTAGCAGCCTCTTATTGTTAATGTTATACTAGCAGCCTCTTATTTGTTACTTTTATACTAGCAGCCTCTTATTGTTAATGTTATACTAGCAGCCTCTTATTTGTTACTGTTATACTAGCAGCCTCTTATTGTTAATGTTATACTAGCAGCCTCTTATTTGTTACTGTTATACTAGCAGCCTCTTATTGTTAATGTTATACTAGCAGCCTCTTATTTGTTACTGTTATACTAGCAGCCTCTTATTGTTAATGTTATACTAGCAGCTTCTTATTTGTTAATGTTATACTAGCAGCCTCTTATTTGTTACTGTTATACTAGCAGCCTCTTATTGTTAATGTTATACTAGCAGCCTCTTATTGTTAATGTTATACTAGCAGCCTCTTATTGTTAATGTTATACTAGCAGCTTCTTATTTGTTAATGATTTTACTAGCAGCCTCTTATTTGTTACTGTTATACTAGCAGCCTCTTACTGTTAATGTTATACTAGCAGCTTCTTATTTGTTAATATTATACTAGCAGCCTCATATTTGTTACTGTTATACTAGCAGCCTCTTATTGTTAATGTTATACTAGCAGCCTCTTATTGTTAATGTTATACTAGCAGCCTCTTATTTGTTACTGTTATACTAGCAGCCTCTTATTGTTAATGTTATACTAGCAGCCTCTTATTGTTAATGTTATACTAGCAGCCTCTTATTGTTAATGTTATACTAGCAGCCTCTTATTGTTAATGTTATACTAGCAGCCTCTTATTTGTTACTGTTATACTAGCAGCCTCTTATTGTTAATGTTAAACTAGCAGCCTCTTATTGTTAATGTTATACTAGAGCTCTATTGTTAATGTTATACTAGCAGCCTCTTATTGTTAATGTTATACTAGCAGCCTCTTATTGTTAATGTTATACTAGCAGCCTCTTATTGTTAATGTTATACTAGCAGCCTCTTATTGTTAATGTTATACTAGCAGCCTCTTATTGTTAATGTTATACTAGCAGCCTCTTATTGTAATGTTATACTAGCTGCTTCTTATTAGTTAATGTTATACTAAGCCTCTATTGTTAATGTTATACTAGCAGCCTCTTATTGTTAATGTTATACTAGCAGCCTCTTATTGTTAATGTTATACTAGCAGCCTCTTATTGTTAATGTTATACTAGCAGCCTCTTATTGTTAATGTTATACTAGCAGCCTCTTATTGTAATGTTATACTAGCTGCTTCTTATTAGTTAATGTTATACTAGCAGCCTCTTATTGTTAATGTTATACTAGCAGCCTCTTATTTGTTAATGTTATACTAGCAGCCTCTTATTGTTAATGTTATACTAGCAGCCTCTTATTTGTTACTGTTATACTACCAGCCTCTTATTGTTAATGTTATACTAGCAGCCTCTTAATTGTTAATGTTATGCTAGCAGTTTCTTATTGTTAATGTTATACTAGCAGCCTCTTATTTGTTAATGTTATACTAGCAGCCTCTTATTTGTTAATGTTATACTAGCAGCCTCGTATTGTTAATGTTATACTAGCAGCCTCTTATTGTTAATGTTATACTACCAGCCTCTTATTGTTAATGTTATACTAGCAGCCTCTTATTGTTAATGTTATACTAGCAGCCTCTTATTTGTTAATGTTATACTAGCAGCCTCTTATTTGTTAATGTTATACTAGCAGCCTCTTATTGTTAATGTTATACTAGCAGCCTCTTATTGTTAATGTTATACTAGCAGCCTCTTATTGTTAATGTTATACTAGCAGCCTCTTATTGTTAATGTTATACTAGCAGCCTCTTATTGTTAATGTTATACTAGCAGCCTCTTATTGTTAATGTTATACTAGCTGCCTCTTATTGTTAATGTTATACTAGCTGCCTCTTATTGTTAATGTTATACTAGCAGCCTCTTATTGTTAATGTTATACTAGCAGCCTCTTATTGTTAATGTTATACTACCAGCCTCTTATTGTTAATGTTATACTAGCAGCCTCTTATTGTTAATGTTATACTAGCTGCCTCTTTTTAGTTAATGTTATACTAGCAGCCTCTTATTGTTAATGTTATACTAGCAGCCTCTTATTTGTTAATGTTATAATAGCAGCCTCTTATTGTTAATGTTATACTACCAGCCTCTTATTGTTAATGTTATACTAGCAGCCTCTTATTGTTAATGTTATACTAGCAGCCTCTTGTTACTGTTATACTAGCAGCCTCTTATTTGTTAATGTTATACTAGCAGTTTCTTATTTGTTACTGTTATACTACCAGCCTCTTATTGTTAATGTTATACTAGCAGCATCTTATTGTTAATGTTATACTAGCAGCCTCTTATTTGTTACTGTTATACTACCAGCCTCTTATTGTTAATGTTATACTAGCAGCATCTTATTGTTAATGTTATACTAGCAGCCTCTTATTTGTTACTGTTATATTATCAACCTCTTATTGTTAATGTTATACGTGCAGCCTCTTATTGTTAATGTTATACTAGCAGCCTCTTATTGTTAATGTTATACTAGCAGCCTCTTATTTGTTACTGTTATACTACCAGCCTCTTATTGTTAATGTTATACTAGCAGCCTCTTATTTGTTACTGTTATACTACCAGCCTCTTATTGTTAATGTTATACTAGCAGCTTCTTATTTGTTAATGTTATACTAGCAGCCTCTTATTTGTTAATGTTATACTAGCAGCCTCTTATTTGTTAATGTTATACTAGCAGCTTCTTATTTGTTACTGTTATACTAGCAGCCTCTTTTTGTTAATGTTATACTAGCAGCCTCTTATTTGTTACTGTTATACTACCAGCCTCTTATTGTTAATGTTATACTAGCAGCTTCTTATTTGTTAATGTTATACTAGCAGCCTCTTATTTGTTACTGTTATACTAGCAGCCTGTTATTGTTAATGTTATACTAGCAGCCTCTTATTGTTAATGTTATACTAGCAGCTTCTTATTTGTTACTGTTATATTAGCAGCCTCTTTTTGTTAATGTTATACTAGCTGCCTCTTATTTGTTACTGTTATACTACCAACCTCTTATTGTTAATGTTATACTAGCAGCTTCTTATTTGTTAATGTTATACTAGCGGCCTCTTATTTGTTACTGTTATACTAGCAGCCTCTTATTGTTAATGTTATACTAGCAGCCTCTTATTTGGCGACAGCGGAAGTGATTTTCAAGTATAATTAATTTAGACTCTCAGAATTTCAAGAGGTGGCCCTGGTGGTCCTGGTGGTCCTGGTGATCCTGAACGATATATTTAGTTAGTGTTTCCTACGTAGTGTCGACGTTCTTCCTGTTGAGAATGCGTGTTGGATGTCTTCTACAGTCTATAATGAAATGGTGGAGGTAGTGTTGCAGTCTGAAAGGTTGTACAATGAATTCATATTCCTCTTAGAGGAACTGTGAGCTGTATATCTTATACGCCCTTAGAAACAATACCGTCAAGATGTCCCTTTTAGTTTTATTATCTTGATGGGAGTAAAAATGACGCAAGCTGTTCTTGTAAGTAGTTTTTTTTTATATACTTTGAATAAGAGTCAGTGTGGAGGAACGCGTCTAAGAATGGCATGTGGATAACTTTTTCTTCTTCAAGTGTGAATTTTGTGGATGGCTTCAAGATGTCGGTGGTGTTGAGGAAGCTCTGCACGTTGAGGCTCTTGGTAAAGTTGGCCAAAATATCATTTTGACTGAGTTGGGGATGGCTGGCAGTATGCTATTAATTTCAAGATTCTCTATATACAAATTAGCACTTTATGGGTGAATCATTGCGGGACTTAACTGTTGCTTATACTTAAATCCCTTTTTACATAGTATGGGCAGGTTCATATCATGTGTGACTTTGTAGCGTGACTTTAGCGTTTCTGTGTGAGAAGGAGACGTTTTCGTGTTTGTGTGACCTGTTGATAGAAGTGTACGTGGATGACTTGTTATTCTTCCGTTTGGAAAACGAACGAGATGAGAGTGAGGAGGAGGAGGATGACTGGGGGGCACCGAAAGTAATGGATGCAGGTTGGATGGAAGTACATGGGAAAGAGGTGGTGGGTGCAGCATTTGTGAGTGAAGTGGGGATGTTGATGGATGGGGCAAGCAGGTTGGCATCTGCAGGAGTGGATGGAAGGAAGAAGTCTGAAGAAAAGTCGATGGTGAGCAGTTTGTTTGCTAAAAGAAGGGAATTGAGAAAGGTTTGTGGTAAGCGTGGTCGACTGACCAAATGAGGTGATTACACAGGCAATCTATGAAATGAGAGGCTAGGGGAGAGAGGCAGAGACTGCGATGGACGAAATGGTAGTGGGATGCGTGAAATGGGGATGGATGAGGTAAAAGCAAAGATTGGGAGTAGAGAATTGGAGGTGGAGGAGAGTACGTGTAGGTCACTAGCAGAGAGAGAGACAGAGACAGAGGAGGAGAATGAAAGTGTGCCGATGACAAGGCTGGGTAGGGTCTAGGACTCTAGGCATTATCCTATTGCCAAGGGAATGTTCCTTGGTGTTTTGGGCATTATTATACACAAGAGAGTGAAGACCGCTGCATCTAGGGTATTTAGAAGTGACTGTACATTTTATCCAGTACTGATTAGATGCTGAGCATTTAGATCAGATCAGTGGAAGTGTCCTGGAAGATTTTTTGTGCATAAATTGGTAGCATTTGAGGCACTGAAAGAAAGAAGTGTAAATGGCTAGGAAGAGAGAGGTGGTAGGGATGGCAAGGATACTGTGTTGCAGGAGGTGATCAGCATCAGCTGGTGTGGAGAATGGTCTGAAAATGTCTTCGGCGGTACCATAGTAGCGGTCTGAAATGTCGTCAAAGAGGTCAGAGGTGTAAGCAGCCAGGAGGGTCGTATTGACATCATTAGAAATAACTCTGCTCCTGACTCTGTGGTCAGGACTCCAGATTATCTAGAAGCCGACTGGGAAGAACTTGGAGCAATATCCCTTTTAGTGCAGATAGCGTAAGATTAAAAAAAACATTTATCTGATGGGCTTGGATTCGTAGGAATTGAAGGTTTGAGTGCAGGATTAGGGTCTTAACGGGTTTACAGTAGGTTAGGAGAGTCTAAGTGGTGGAGTGGAGTCTGGGTAAGGAGTCATGTGAAAAACGGTAAGAGATCGTTACAAGCACAAAAATAAATGGATGGAGGTAACAAAGAACGTAAAATCTGGTCAAATCTCAGAATACTCTGCAGGACAAGCATGTGGGAGACACGCACTTGCCTGGTGCTACCTGAAAGCCGTCTTTAAAGAAGTCTGTGAGATCGTCGGTATACATCAGGCCCACCATAAAAGTTAATTCCTGGGATATCGTTTGTATCTTTTGTGAAAGCAGAAAGGAAATAATTACTAAAAAATGAGTACATTTCATTTTCCTTGCCAGTACGCTGCTCAGAGTTAGTTTTAAGAGGACCTAACTTTCTCTAACCTTTGATCTAACCTTTGATCGGTTACAAGAGTGGCGCCCTACGCCGGAGGACGTGTAAAGCACGTCTTCAGATGCGTGAGAAAGGTGAAGGAGGCACTGTAGAGAGCCTCCCTCACTGCTATATTGAGGCTTGCAAGGCCAGTGCAGCGGCGCAAACTGGTCAACAAATGAAGCTACCATGGTAGGTCACACCTTGACGCCTGTAGAAGTACAAGGTCCCACGGCGAGACGGTGGTCAAGATCCTCTCTCTGAGAAGAGTGTCGCAAGATGAGTCAGCAGAGAGAGAGAGAGAGAGAGAGAGAGAGAGAGAGAGAGAGAGAGAGAGAGAGAGAGAGAGAGAGAGAGAGAGAGAGAGAGAGAGAGAGAGAGAGAGAGAGAGAGAGAGAGAGAGAGAGAGACCCTTTCTACCTATTCAGAACGAGGTTGCAATACAAGTAATCATTTAATGATGTATGAGAGACTGACAGACAGGTGGCGAGAGAGCCTGAAGGTGAGTTGAATCAAACGAAGAATACAATTAATTTATATATCTTCTTTTATTTCTTTTCATTCATTTATTTTTTTTTATTATGTGAGATCTGACAGTCGGTCTTATTCCCTCTGACCTTTACTCCAGCTCTTAAGATTTTCATATTCTTAACATAATCATATTCTTAACATAATCATATTCTTATGATTTTCATTAACTTTATTTTAATTCTTCTACTTGAGATTGACTTAGAGTTGAGAAAGACGCCAAGTAAGTTAGGGCAACATGACGTACTGAGACGTAGCTTCATGTAGTTTTATCCGCTATAGGTAAGCCAGGAGAGTTAGACGTAGATGTAAGCCAGAAGAGTTAGACGTATATGTAAGCCAGAAGAGTTAAACGTAGATGTAAGCCAGGAGAGTTAGACGTATATGTAAGCCAGGAGAGTTAGATGTAGATGTAAGCCAGGAGAATTAGACGTAGATGTAAGCCAGGAGAGTTAGATGTAGAAGTAAGCCAGGAGAGTTAGACGTAGATGTAAGACAGGAGAGTTAGACGTAGATGTAACCCAGGAGAGTTAGACGTAGATGTAAGCCAGAAGAGTTAGACGTATATGTAAGCCAGAAGAGTTAGACGTATATGTAAGCCAGGAGAGTTAGACGTATATGTAAGCCAGAAGAGTTAAACGTAGATGTAAGCCAGGAGAGTTAGACGTATATGTAAGCCAGGAGAGTTAGATGTAGAAGTAAGCCAGGAGAGTTAGACGTAGATGTAAGACAGGAGAGTTAGACGTAGATGTAAGCCAGGAGAGTTAGACGTATATGTAAGCCAGGAGAGTTAGATGTAGAAGTAAGCCAGGAGAGTTAGACGTAGATGTAAGCCAGGAGAGTTAGACGTAGATGTAAGCCAGGAGAGTTAGATGTAGAAGTAAGCCAGGAGAGTTAGACGTAGATGTAAGACTGGAGAGTTAGACGTAGATGTAAGCAAGGAGAGTTAGACGTATATGTATGCCAGGAGAGTTAGATGTAGAAGTAAGCCAGGAGAGTTAGACGTAGATGTAAGCCAGGAGAGTTAGACGTAGATGTAAGCCAGGAGAGTTAGACGTAGACGTAAGCCAGGAGAGGTAGACGTAGAAGTAAGCCAGGAGAGGTAGACGTAGATGTAAGCCAGGAAAGGTTGTTGTTGTATGTTCGCCGATACATCCGGCCCGGCTCTTCTCCAAATGGTGACCCGGCATTGGCCCCCTGGGTAGAGGGTGTCGGTCATCTTCTTTCTTTCTTTCTTGTTGTGGCTCCCCATGATGGGGAGTGTCTTCTGACGTCGCATCTTCATCAGCAGATCTTGGTACTTCAGGCTGTGGTTCTACCTACATAGGAAGAAGAAGGATGGAGGATAAGAAAGAAGTGAGAGAAAGAATAGCTGTAGTGGGTAGTCTTGGTCGTCGTCGGGGTTCTCCGGCGTCGTCATCGAGGGGGCAGGTGGGTGGCTAGGACTGGGAGCAGTGTCTCCAAGTCATGGGTGGCCAGGTAAACCAGCCGGGCTGCTTTGTCCTCGAGGGGCAGATCCCCAGGTGCCATCGGGAAGTGCCTGCGGCGGATGGACGTCGTCGCAGGACAGTCAAGCATGTAGTGAACTAGAGGCTTTGGAACCATCCGGTCGCAGTGGCGGCAAAGCTCCTCACTCATGCGTTCGATGAGGCGCTTTGCAGTAGGGTAGCCGAGGCGCAGGCGGTGGACACTGACTTGCAGCTCCCAGTTCAGTTTCCTCATGTTTGGTGGGGGCTCCCTACGTGTCGCTCTGTCATACCAGTGCCGGCTCCGAGATGCTCCCGGTGCTGGTAGTGGGCGTCTGGCTGCCGAAGCTGCCCCCAGGTGCACCTGCCTGCGGCTAATGACAATTGTAGTCGCAGGTTGGGCCGCAAGTGTGGCAGACTTAGCCGCCCCATCCGCCGCATCATTCCCAGCAAGGTCGATGTGGCTTGGTATCCAATTGATTGTTGCTTGCCGGCCCTGCTCGTCAAGTGAATGTAGGTCTCTTCTGATGGCGGTGAGGAGCCGGATGTTATCCTTGGGCTCCCTATGCATGATGGCCTGTATCGCCGCCCTGGAGTCGACGTGGATGACTGGAGGTTGGTGGTGTTCCAGGAGCGCATGTTGGATGGCCCTCTGGATGGCGTGGAGTTCTGCCTGTAGGATGCTGCAGTGGTCTGGGAGGCGCCAGCCGGCCGTTAGCGAGGAGTGATATATCCCGGAACCCGTGCGGCCGGCCTCAGGGTCTCTTGATCCATCAGTGTAGTACACTGCACACCCGGGATGCTCCGCTGCAGCAATGCTTGCAGCTGCCCACCGCTGCAGCACGTGCTGTGGACAGTGACGCTTGCTGGCTGGCAGGTTTGCAAGGTGGATTACGACAGGTTCTGGTGCCCATGGCGGTGGCACGGTGTACCCATCGACTAGCCGGTCGCATCCCTTGTCCTCGAGGAGCGGCATGGGCAGGAGCTCCTTTGTCACTTCCGCAGCCGACCACAACCATAGTCGGACACGGCCTCCTGCGAAGTCGCCTCGCTGACGGTCAAGGAGGTCTCTCAGCAGGCGCTCACCGCCCGGTAGCTGGACAAATTTGGCCAACCTCCTGGCAGCAACAAGGGCGATCCTGTCACTTAGGGGCTGCAGTTGGGCCTCTCTGGTCAGAGTCACTGTGTTGGTCCAGCCCGGAGCCCCCAGCATGACCCGAGCCGCAGCATTTTGTACAACGCTGAGGCGCTTGAGGCATGAGGGATGAGCATGGGCCAGGGTGATTGCACCATAGTCGACTAGCGAGCGCACCGCCTGCACGTAGAACATCCAGGAAAGGTAGACGTAGAAGTAAGTCAGGAGAGTTAGACGTAGACGTAAGCCAGGAGAGGTAGACGTAGATGTAAGCCAGGAGAGGTAGACGTAAATGTAAGCCAGGAGAGTTAGACGTAGATGTAAGCCAGGAGAGTTAGAGGTAGATGTAAGCCAGGAGAGTTAGACGTAGATGTAAGTCAGGAGAGTTAGACGTAGATGTAAGTCAGGAGAGGTAGAAGTAGATGTAAGCCAGGAGAGGTAGACGTAGATGTAAGCCAGGAGAGGTAGACGTAGATGTAAGCCAGGAGAGGTAGACGTAGATGTAAGGCAGGAGAGTTAGACGTAGATGTAAGCTAGAAGAGGTAGACGTAGAGGTAAGCCAGGAGAGTTAGACGTGGGGCATATAAGTAAAGAGGATAGACATCGTCAATGTGTTACATGGAAGTAGACTAGTGTAAGTCACAATAATAGTAAAAAGGAAAAATGTACTTCCTGTCTTAATTCCTTACTGTAACATATGGGACATTGTACACAACAATGGTACACAACAATGGCACACAACAATGGTACACACCAATGGCACACAACAATGGTACTCAACAATGGTACACACCAATGGTACAAAACAATGGTACACAATATTGTACACAACAATGGTACACAACAATGGTACACAACAATGGTACACCACAATGGTACACAACAATGGTACACAACAATGGTACTCAACAATGGTCCACCACAATGGTACACAACAATGGTACTCAACAATGATACACCACAATGGTACACAACAATGGTACACAACAATAGTACTCAACAATGGTACACAACAATGGTACACAACAATGGTACACATAGCAATGGTACTCAACAATGGTCCACAATTCACAATGGTAACAACATGTACAACAATGGTACACCACAATGGTACACAACATGGTACACAACAATGGTACTCATCAATTGTCCACCAAAAAGGTCCACCACAATGGTACACAACAATGGTACACAACAATGGTACACAACAATAGTACACAACAATGGTACTCAACAATGATACACAACAATGGAACTCAACAATGGTACACAACAATGGCACACAACAATGGTTCACAACAATGGTACACAACAATCGTACACAACAGTGGCCCACCACAATGGTACGCAACAATGGTATACCACAATAGTACACCACAATGGTACTCAACAATGGTACTCAACAATGGTACTCAACAATGGTACACAACAATGGTACTCAACAATGGTACTCAACAATGGTACACAACAATGGTACACAACAATGGTACTCAACATGGTACACAACAATGGTACACAACCATGGTACTCAACAATTGTACACAGCAATGGTACACAACAATGGTACACAACAATGGTACACAACAATAGTAGTCAACAATGGTACAAAACATTGGTTCACAACAATGGACCATAACAATGGTACACAACATGGTTCATAACAATGGTACACAACAGTGGTACACAATAATGGCACACAACAATGGTACACAACAATGGTACACAACATGGTACACCACAATGGTACACAACAATGCTACACAACAATGCTACACAACAATGGTACACAATAATGGTACACAAAAATGCACCTTAAACCAACACACTAATGTCGGTTTACAATTTGTACTTTGCTTAAGCATTACATTACATTTACAAAATAAAGCTCCACAAAGGTACGCATGTACGATAGTAAAAGTTACAAAGGCACGCGTTTAAAAAGTAAGCTTCACAAAACGTAAGTTTTTTTTCTGTAAGGTTCGCATTTTACTTTAAAGGTATTATAGTAGCCCTTTCAGAGCCTCAAAGTGTATTTGAAAGGACCATTCCTCCTTAAGAAAAGAAAATACAGAAATTAATAACAACTGGTATGAACACTCAATCTTAGAAAAAGTTTGCAAAAAATAAATTATTGAGCATGAACTTTTCCTAGATGAAGTTACATGATAAGTTACATAAAATAATTACATGAAACTAAGCTTATGTTGCTATATACAGATATATACAGGACCAGGAAAGAGGGTATTCGTGTGTGTGTAGGTGGAATGTCGCAGGTAGTTAGCAGGTCTCACCATGTAGATAATTAGGCCTCTGAAAGACGAGGTAGTCGCAGTTGGAGGCGACTCTTATCAAGAGTCATGACTTCACACGGGCGAGACTGAGAACACAGATACCAAGTTGTAAGTGTGGTTCACTGTTAGTAGACACCGGGTAATTCCAACGCTGGCTTTTAGTTCTCTGATGAAGGTTGCTGAAGGTTTTGACGACAACTACCCTCAAGGGAGGTTCCTTGATACTGGCGAGGGTCTCTTGATCTAAATTAATCCTGAAAGCCTTCCATCCCCCCCACAGGCGCTGTATCTTCCTTACTGGTTTAGCGCTCCCTCATGATAATAATAATATGTAGATAACTGATGGTAATTCTCACGAGTGTGCTAACAACACTCTAATGTGGCATATAGAAGAGAGTTGATAAAAGTAGTAGTCACAGATCTAGATCTTAGATCTGGCTGCCCGTCTTGTCTCACAAGCGTCAGATGACCCGAGCCGAGTCACAAGGCTAAAAGGTGAGGGCAAGACAGGTGAGAGCAGAACAGGTGAGAGCAGCAGAGGTGAGGGCAGCACAGATGAGGACAACATAGGTGAGGGCATCACAGGTAAGGGCAGCACAGGTGAGGGCAGCACAGGTGAAGGCAACAAAGGTGAGGGCAGGAGAGGTGAGGGCAGGAGAGGTGAGGGCAGGAGAGGTGAGGGCAGGAGAGGTGAGGGCAGTACAGGTGAGGGCAGCACAGGTGAGGGCAACACAGGAGAGGGCAACAAAGGTGAAGGCAACACAGGTGAGGTCAACACAGGTGAGGGCAACACAGGTGAGGGCAAAACAGGTGAGGTCAACATAGGTGAGGGCAGGAGAGGTGAGGGCAACACAGGTGAGGGCAACATAGGTGAGGGCAGGAGAGGTGAGGGCAACACAGGTGAGGGCAGCTCAGCAGTAGTCAGTTAGTGATGGTGCTGACAGTGAGGTGCTGGACTCGTTCTGGAGCCTTTGTAAGTTTTCTTTGTTATAGGTGTGAGAGGATGTAGCGCTCGTTGATGTGTCTTGTTTCACTGAGACATAACCAGAGCCGCAGGCGAATTTTACTGTACGGTTGTGAAGTCTTGCTCGTAGTTCCTTCCAGCACATGGTGTTACTGTATGAGGGTGATGTAGAAACAGAGATTTTCCTAGTCAGTGCTGGGGACATGGTCGTCAACTTTCATGCCCTCTAAGCTAGCCATGACGGGAGCTTTAACTCCTTTTACTCCTGAGAAACTAATATCATTGGCTTCAGAAACTTTTCTGAAAGAGAGGGTGGCTTGAGTTTCAGGGACTGAGGTGCCATTAGTGGGTGCAGGGGTGGTGGCAAACTTTGCGTTTGTGTATTCCTGGGAATGAAGGGTCAGTTGTTTGTGGGGAGATGGCAGGAGGGGCAATGGGGAGATGGCAAGAGGGGCAATGGGGAGATGGCAGGAATGGCAGTGTGCTTGGTTGCAACAGATATGAGTACATCGGTGTCCATAGGCGCGGATGATTCTGGGATATGTACATCGGTGGGGTCTTGGTTGATTATCTTGAGTGTTCTTGTAGAGTTAACTTCAGGAAATGTCATGAGTGGGTGGCTGTTAAGCCTGAAGATAGAATTAGCGTCTTCATTGAATATTCTTGGGTTGGAGGTGTTTAGTAGAGGGAAAATACGAGGCAGGTGAGGATTTTCTTGGGGATTTCATTATGAAAGAGAGACGATGGAACCATAGCATCATGCAGGGAAGGTGGGCTGCTGAGCTACTTGAAGTATTGTCCAGGAGTCTGCGTGGAGACATACGACAGCATCGTTTCTTAATTACGATCTTCTGCTTTGGCCATCTGGCAACAAGGTGGTCGTGGTCGCCTTTGCAGTTGAAGCACTCAGGCTGCTCAGTCTTGAAACATTAGAACCTGTGTGGCGGTCAGCACTGCACGTGGAAAAATGTTTCAAATTCTTTACGGGGTAATCCTTCGTGAAGTAGGACCGCCTGAAATGATCCGATGGAATTACTTAGATTCGATGTTGCGAGGATTGATATGGTAGTGGGAGATCCGTATTCCATTGCTTATAGCAGTAGTGTTCATGGAGATGTTCGTGAATCTGAGTTTTAGACTTGTACAGACAGTAGGAATCTTGGTAATTTCATTGAGTTTAGCCCATGAGTTTAATTCCCCTAATGATTTGCGAATATCAAGTCTCTTTACATCTTGGACCGATGAGAGGGAGATGAAATGCCATGAAAGTTGTTTCTCGTGAGTCTGGGTGGTGGTGAGTCACTAGTTTGTCTGCGACTTCGTCGTTGAAGCACTCACGACGAAGACGTATTTGGTCGTGATCAAATTACTGAGACGGGCAACAAGGATGTCCCTTAGCAGAGCAGACATTCCTTCATCCTTCGTGTGGACAAAAGTGTCTGAATGAAGTTACCGAATGCACACATAGTCCGACTGCATCCTAGATAAAGTACAGCGTTTCAAGTACGAGAAGTGTGTGAATGTGTGTCCGTAAAGCAGAGAAGTGTGGCCAAACCTTAGATACCAGAGTAGAGGCGATACTAACACGATGCAGTTGTTGTCACAGGTGAGCGTGGCCCACAAGTAGAAGTATATTAAGCTTAGCAAAGGAGTTGCAAAAGACTTTCCCAAAATACCATGATGCTCCTTTGTCAGAAATGTATCATATCGATGGTATACAATAGACACATTTGCAACACTTAGATATCTTTACTGCCGAAACGTTTCACCTGTTCAACAAGCTTTTTCAGTCGGATATAAAAGATTACAGCACTGGAAACAGTGCTGTAATCTCATTATTGACTTGATCACTCCGTCAGCCTTGGTGGGAGGTGGTCAAACCCTCAAGGCAAAACTTATCAGTCACGACGCAAGTTTGTAGCGACATTGTGAAAAGATTAGTTAGAGGTTCGTTTAATTCTGTCTTGCGAACTTTCAGAACCATTAAAATAAATTGCAGAGACCTGTGAATTTATTTTGCTTTAAAAGGTCAACATGTTTAATAACAAAATCCCTAGTAGCAGAGATATTGCATGTTTTCTTCAGGTTCCTAATAATAATTGTATATTCCTGGGATTATTGTCTGAAAACAGAAGTGAATAAATACCAAAAAATCGGAAATATTTATTTTTCAGTATTAGATAACTTTCCATAACTGTCCAGAATTTGTTTTCTTTGACCGAAGTTTTCTCTTATCTTTGATCAATTGATTTGGAAAAATTCTGTCAGATTTGTTTTTTATTCTTTTGACGTTTTAATTGTATAGTCTCGCTTTGGTTTGCTTATCCCTTTTAACTTTTTTTAAGTAATATATTGGTTCATGAGATTACCATCTTCTTTATAGATTCGACTATTTATTCATTTCTTTTCTCCTGAGAGATGTTTTAGTCTCCTATTCACTCATTTCGGATCATTTCTAATCGAACATATTTCACAATATTTAACCTATGTTCCTTGGGCAGCTTTTGAGGAACTTAAATATTATCTTTGCTATCATAAGTCCACTCAACGTTAAATGTAAGAGAAAAGTGGACATCCGCATTATACCATTTATTTCCATTATTCACCTCTATAATCTAGAGATTATTAACTATTTTGAGGTGTTGAGTCTCTCACTCGTCGTAGAAGACATGTAATCTCTCAGCCTTGATGAATCTTGCAGTAGAGAAGACATCCTCTGTTGCAAGAGTTTATTGTGTTGCTCTGCCACACAAGTATCGTTACATTAATGGTAAATATTACTGAGAAATTGATGAATAAGACATAAACAACACCTGGGTGTCCTGTCTGAACAGCCGACTGGCTTTTTCAATCCAACATAGATAATATAGACTGAAAACACAAGCCGAAGTGGAGAGGTATTTTTTATGTTTTCAGTCACTCAGACTTGATGGATGTTCACTCCCTCAGACTTGATGGATGTTCACTCCCT
Source organism: Cherax destructor (assembly GCA_009830355.1). Lineage (NCBI taxonomy): Eukaryota > Metazoa > Arthropoda > Malacostraca > Decapoda > Parastacidae > Cherax > Cherax destructor. The sequence goes on along the minus strand of WNWK01010320.1, from coordinate 21,753 downwards.
CAGACTTGATGGATGTTCACTCCCTCAGACTTGATGGATGTTCACTCACTCAGACTTGATGGATGTTCACTCCCTCAGACTTGATGGATGTTCACTCCCTCAGACTTGATGGATGTTCACTCCCTCAGACTTGTAGGATGTTCACTCAATCAGACTTGATGGATGTTCACTCCCTCAGACTTGATGGATGTTCACTCCCTCAGACTTGATGGATGTTCACTCCCTTAGCCTTGATGGATGTTCACTCCCTCAGACTTGATGGATGTTCACTCCCTCAGACTTGATGGATGTTCACTCCCTCAGACTTGATGGATGTTCACTCCCTCAGACTTGATGGATGTTCACTCCCTCAGACTTGATGGATGTTCACTCCCTAAGACTTGATGGATGTTCACTCCCTCAGACTTGATGGATGTTCACTCCCTCAGACTTGATGGATGTTCACTCCCTCAGCCTTGATGGATGTTCACTCCCTCAGACTTGATGGATCTTCACTCCCTCAGACTTGATGGATGTTCACTCCCTCAGCCTTGATGGATGTTCACTCCCTCAGACTTGATGGATGTTCACTCCCTCAGACTTGATGGATGTTCACTCCCTCAGCCTTGATGGATGTTCACTCCCTCAGACTTGATGGATGTTCACTCCCTCAGACTTGATGGATATTTACTCCCTCAGACTTGATGGATGTTCACTCCCTCAGCCTTGATGGATGTTCACTCCCTTAGCCTTGATGGATGTTCACTCCCTTAGACTTGATGGATGTTCATTCCCTCAGCCTTGATGGATGTTCACTCCCTTAGCCTTGATGGATGTTCACTCCCTCAGACTTGATGGATTTTCACTCCCTTAGCCTTGATGGATGTTCACTCCCTCAGACTTGATGGATGTTCACTCCCTCAGACTTGATGGATGTTCACTCCCTCAGACTTGATGGATGTTCACTCCCTCAGACTTGATGGATGTTCACTCCCTCAGCCTTGATGGATGTTCACTCCCTCAGACTTGATGGATGTTCACTCCCTCAGACTTGATGGATATTTACTCCCTCAGACTTGATGGATGTTCACTCCCTCAGCCTTGATGGATGTTCACTCCCTTAGCCTTGATGAATGTTCACTCCCTTAGACGTGATGGATGTTCATTCCATCAGCCTTGATGGATGTTCACTCCCTTAGCCTTGATGGATGTTCACTCCCTCAGACTTGATGGATGTTCACTCCCTCAGACTTGATGGATGTTCACTCCCTCAGACTTGATGGATGTTCACTCCCTCAGACTTGATGGATGTTCACTCCCTCAGCCTTGATGGATGTTCACTCCCTCAGACTTGATGGATGTTCACTCACTCAGACTTGATGGATGTTCACTCCCTCAGACTTGATGGATGTTCACTCCCTCAGACTTGATGGATGTTTACTCCCTCAGACTTGATGGATGTTCAATCCCTCAGCCTTGATGGATGTTCACTCCCTCAGACTTGATGGATGTTCACTCCCTCAGACTTGATGGATGTTCACTCCCTCAGACTTGATGGATGTTCACTCCCTCAGCCTTGATGGATGTTCACTCCCTCAGACTTGATGGATGTTCACTCCTCAGACTTGATGGATGTTCACTCCTCAGCCTTGATTGATGTTCACTCCCTCAGACTTGATGGATGTTCACTCCCTCAGCCTTGATGGATGTTCACTCCCTCAGACTTGATGGATGTTCACTCCCTCAGACTTGATGGATGTTCACTCCCTCAGCCTTGATGGATGTTCACTCCCTCAGACTTGATGGATGTTCACTCCCTCAGACTTGATGGATGTTCACTCCCTCAGCCTTGATGGACTTTCACTCCCTCAGACTTGATGGATGTTCACTCCCTCAGCCTTGATGGATGTTCACTCCCTCAGACTTGATGGATGTTCACTCACTCAGCCTTGATGGATGTTCACTCCCTCAGACTTGATGGATGTTCACTCCCTCAGACTTGATGGATGTTCACTCCCTCAGACTTGATGGATGTTCCTCCTCAGACTTGATGGATGTTCACTTCTAAAGACTTGATGGATGTTCACTCCCTCAGCCTTGATGGATGTTCACTCCCTCAGACTTGATGGATGTTCACTCCCTCAGACTTGATGGATGTTCACTCCCTCAGACTTGATGGATGTTCACTCCCTTAGCCTTGATGGATGTTCACTCCCTCAGACTTGATGGATGTTCACTCCCTCAGACGTGATGGATGTTCACTCCCTCAGACTTGATGGATGTTCACTCCCTCAGACTTGATGGATGTTCACTCCTCAGACTTGATGGATGTTCACTCCTCAGACTTGATGGATGTTCACTCCCTCAGACTTGATGGATGTTCACTCCCTCAGCCTTGATGGATGTTCACTCCCTCAGACTTGATGGATGTTCACTCCCTCAGACTTGATGGATGTTCACTCCCTCAGACTTGATGGATGTTCACTCTCTCAGCCTTGATGGATGTTCACTCCTCAGCCTTGATGGATGTTCACTCCCTCAGACTTTATGGATGTTCACTCCCTCAGACTTGATGGATGTTCACTCCCTCAGACTTGGTGGATGTTCACTCCCTCAGACTTGATGGATGTTTGCTCCCACAGACTTGATGGATGTTCACTCACTCAGCCTTGATGGATGTTCACTCCCTCAGACTTGATGGATGTTCACTCCCTCAGCCTTGATGGATGTTCACTCCCTCAGACTTGATGGATGTTCACTCCCTCAGACTTGATGGATATTTACTCCTCAGACTTGATGGATGTTCACTCCTCAGACTTGACGGATGTTCACTCCCTCAGACTTGATGGATGTTCACTCCTCAGCCTTGATGGATGTTCACTCCTCAGCCTTGATGGATGTTCACTCCCTCAGACTTGATGGATGTTCACTCCCTCAGACTTGATGGATGTTCACTCCCTCAGACTTGATGGATGTTCACTCCCTCAGACTTGATGGATGTTCACTCCCTCAGACTTGATGGATGTTCACTCCCTCAGACTTGATGGATGTTCACTCCCTCAGCCTTGATGGATGTTCACTCCCTCAGACTTGATGGATGTTCACTCCCTCAGACTTGATGGATGTTCACTCCCTCAGACTTGATGGATGTTCACTCCCTCAGACTTGATGGATGTTCACTCCTCAGACTTGATGGATGTTCACTCCCTCAGACTTGATGGATGTTCACTCCCTCAGACTTGATGGATGTTCACTCCCTCAGACTTGATGGATGTTCACTCCCTCAGACTTGATGGATGTTCACTCCCTCAGACTTGATGGATGTTCACTCCCTCAGACTTGATGGATGTTCACTCCCTCAGCCTTGATGGATGTTCACTCCCTCAGACTTGATGGATGTTCACTCCCTCAGACTTGATGGATGTTCACTCCCTCAGACTTGATGGATGTTCACTCCCTCAGACTTGATGGATGTTCACTCCCTCAGACTTGATGGATGTTCACTCCCTCAGACTTGATGGATGTTCACTCCCTCAGACTTGATGGATGTTCACTTATATACTGGAGCCGGAGAAGAGAGCAGCAAGGGAAGATATCGGTCTACATTTTCATTCAACTGGTTTATATTTATCAAGGATAAGAGACTGAACACCTTAAGGAAGGAGAAGAGGTCAAGTCCCGAGCGTTCTGAAGTTTGGAGTATTTGATAATGCAACGAGAAAGGCTTTGTCTTTGTAAATGCATTCCTGTCTCATTACACTGTCAAATGCCCCAAACTTCACAACACTCGGGACTTGACCTGATCTTCATCTCTTCCTTTCCTTACCTCTTCTTCTTTCCTATATTTTGTTTTTCTTTCCTGTCTTCTGTTTAGGTGGGTTCTGTCCTATTGGGTTTTGTCTCTCAGGGACTTTGTCTTACCTCAGTGAGACATTATCTCTCCTGCAGTGACCTTTTGTTCTCTTGTTCCTTAGACTACCTCGACTATTACTACTACTACTACTACTGCTGCTGCTGCTGCTGCTGCTGCTGCTGCTGCTGCTGATGTTGCTGCTGTTGTTGTTCATGGTGCTGCTGTTGTTGCTGCTGTTGCTGTTGTTGCTGCTGCTGATGTTGTTGTAGTTGTTGTTGCTGCTGCTGCTGTTGATGTTGTTGTTGCTGCTGCTTCTACTGCTGTTGTGGTTTCTGTCGCTGCTGCTGCTGTTGTTGCTGCTGTTGTTGTTGCTGCTGCTGCTGTTGTTGTTTTGGCTGCTGCTGTTGTTGTTTTTGCTGCTGCTGTTGGTGTTTTTGCTGCTGCTGTTGTTGTTATTACTGCTGCTGCTGTTGTTGTTGCTGATGTTGTTGTTATTACTGCTGCTGCTGTTGTTGTTGCTGCTGCTGCTACTGCTGTTGTTGTTGCTGCATCTGCTGCTGTTGTTGCTGCTGCTGCTCTTATTGTTATTACTGCTGCTGCTGTTGCTGCTTCTGATGTTGTTGTTGTTGCTGTTGGTGTTGCTGCTGCTGTTGTTGTTATTACTGCTGCTGCTGTTGCTGCTGCTGCTGTTGTTGTTGCTGATGCTGCTACTTCTGCTGTTGTTGTTGTTATTACTGCTGCTGTTGTTGTTATTGCTGCTGATGTTGTTGTTGTTATTACTGCTGCTGTTGTTGTTATTGCTGCTGCTGTTGCTGCTGCTGCTGCTGCTGTTGCTGCTGCTGTTGTTGTTGCTGCTTCTGCTCCTACTGAAAGAGCCTACGAATAGGCTGTTTACGTCCATAGAGAGGATGTAAATAGCCTATTCGCAGGCTCTTTCAAACTGCGAGGCACTACGGTGCTGCCATCTATAGGCCTATCAAGGTCGGGCTGGTCAGCCATGTTTATCTCTCACTCTGGCGGCCTATCTACCCGAAACAGGTCCTCCCCTAGCTGGCTCCCGGTCCCCTCACGCTCTGCCCCCGTGTATACCTACACCTTTCAATTAATAAACTGAGTCTAGTCACCGGCCGTATCCCTACGGCCATTCTACAGCACTAGACGTAAGAAGTAAGCCAAAACACTACTACTACTACTACTATAAGTACCACTATAACTACATTATCACTACTCCAGTTCTACCAGTCCTGGCCCCGCCCTCTCTCCTACATGTTGCAGCTCTCTTCTCTTCTCTTCTGTGTCACTAGTTAATGATCCAAGTCTCACCGAAACGTCGTCATACGTTTCGCTTTTCTAAGTGCGAGTTACTTGTGTATCATTTACTAATTGCGTCGTTAACCCTGACCATTTGGCCAAGAAAGTACCCTAGAGAAACATTGTTAGAAACACTATCACATAGAAACAATATTACATAGAAACTATCACATAGAAAAACTATCACAGAGAAATACTATCACATAGAAATACTATCACATAGAAACAATATCACATAGAAACACTATCACATAGAAACAGTCACATAGAAACACTATCACATATAAAAACTATCACAGAGAAATACTATCACATAGAAATACTATCACATAGAAATACTATCACATAAACTCTCAGTTTCTTTCATTCAAATGGAAAAAAAAACTCACCGACAATTCATAAATTTTAATGAGATTCTAAATATTAAATGAAAACCAGAGGTGGTGTTTATCGACAAGTTATCTTGAACAAGTGTGTTGAAATGTTACAAGCCATCATTACAGTGACGTCATGTTTTCACTGATCCAACGAAATACCTAGAAAATGTCAGCATGGCATCAGGTGTACGAATGTGATATTTTTATCAACTTAAACAGTTTACAGCTACAATTTGGTTAAGTTGTTTCAATAACATCTGTGTTTAAGATGTGATCATTATTTTTTTTTCATTTCACAAATGCTGTGAAAACACTTTATGTGATGTTGATGGAAAAGATTACAAATTTAAGGAATAAATACATAATAGGAAGAATAAACAACTTATTGCAACGACTCAATGATCTCAGTGCTGAAGTTTGTAAGATTGTTACTACGTGCATCCTTCAGTGCTGAAGCTTGTAAGATTGTTACTACGTGCATCCTTCAGTGCTGAAACTTGTACGATTGTTACTACGTGAATCCCACAGTGCTGAAGCTTGTAAGATTGTTACTACGTGCATCCCTCAGTGCTGAAGCTTGTAAGATTGTTACTACGTGCATCCCTCAGTGCTGAAGCTTGTAAGATTGTTACTACGTGCATCCCACAGTGCTGAAGCTTGTAAGATTGTTACTACGTGCATCCCTCAGTGCTGAAGCTTGTAAGATTGTTACTACGTGCATCCCACAGTGCTGAAGCTTGTAAGATTGTTACTACGTGCATCCCTCAGTGCTGAAGCTTGTACGATTGTTACTACGTGCATCCTCAGTGCTGAAGCTTGTAAGATTGTTACTACGTGCATCCCTCAGTGCTGAAGCTTGTACGATTGTTACTACGTGCATCCCTCAGTGCTGAAGCTTGTAAGATTGTTACTACGTGCATCCCTCAGTGCTGAAGCTTGTAAGATTGTTACTACGTGCATCCTTCAGTTCTGAAGCTTGTACGATTGTTACTACGTGCATCCCTCACTGCTGAAGCTTGTACGATTGTTACTACGTGCATCCCTCAGTGCTGAAACTTGTAAGATTGTTACTACGTGCATCCCTCAGTGCTGAAGCTTGTAAGATGGTAATTACGGGCATCCCTCAGTGCTGAAGCTTGTACGATTGTTACTACGTGCATCCCACAGTGCTGAAACTTGTAAGATTGTTACTACGTGCACCCATCAGTGCTGAAGCTTGTAAGATGGTAATTACGGGCATCCCTCAGTGCTGAAGCTTGTACGATTGTTACTACGTTCACCCATCAGTGCTGAAGCTTGTAAGATGGTAATTACGGGCATCCCTCAGTGCTGAAGCTTGTACGATTGTTACTACGTTCACCCATCAGTGCTGAAGCTTGTAAGATGGTAATTACGGGCATCCCTCTGTGCTGAAGCTTGTACGATTGTTACTACGTTCACCCATCAGTGCTGAAGCTTGTAAGATGGTAATTACGGGCATCCCTCAGTGCTGAAGCTTGTAAGATGGTAATTACAGGCATCCCTCAGTGCTGAAGCTTGTAAGATGGTAATTACGGGCATCCCTCAGTGCTGAAGCTTGTAATATGGTAATTACGGGCATCCCTCAGTGCTGAAGCTTGTAAGATGGTAATTACGGGCATCCCTCAGTGCTGAAGCTTGTAAGATGGTAATTATGGGCATCCCTCAGTGCTGAAGCTTGTAAGATGGTAATTATGGGCATCCCTCAGTGCTGAAGCTTGTAAGATGGTAATTACGGGCATCCCTCAGTGCTGAAGCTTGTAAGATGGTAATTACGGGCATCCCTCAGTGCTGAAGCTTGTAAGATGGTAATTATGGGCATCCCTCAGTGCTGAAGCTTGTAAGATAGTAATTATGGGCAACCTTCAGTGCTGAAGCTTGTAAGATAGTAATTATGGGCAACCCTCAGTGCTGAAGCTTGTAAGATGGTAATTATGGTCATCCCTCAGTGCTGAAGCTTGTAAGATGGTAATTACGGGCATCCCTCAGTACTGAAGCTTGTAAGATGGTAATTATGGGCATCCCTCAGTGCTGAAGCTTGTAAGATAGTAATTATGGGCAACCTTCAGTGCTGAAGCTTGTAAGATAGTAATTATGGGCATCCCTCAGTGCTGAAGCTTGTAAGATAGTAATTATGTTCAACCTTCAGTGCTGAAGCTTGTAAGATGGTAATTACGGGCATCCCTCAGTACTGAAGCTTGTACGATGGTAATTATGGGCATCCCTCAGTGCTGAAGCTTGTAAGATGGTAATTATGGGCATCCCTCAGTGCTGAAGCTTGTAAGATGGTAATTATGGGCATCCTCAGTGCTGAAGCTTGTAAGATGGTAATTACGGCATCCCTCAGTGCTGAAGCTTGTAGATGGTAATTTATGGGCATCCCTCAGTGCTGAAGCTTGTAAGATGGTAATTATGGGCATCCCTCAGTGCTGAAGCTTGTAAGATGTAATTATGGGCATCCCTCAGTGCTGAAGCTTGTAAGATGGTAATTATGGGCATCCCTCAGTGCTGAAGCTTGTAAGATGGTAATTATGGGCATCCCTCAGTGCTGAAGCTTGTAAGATGGTAATTATGGGCATCCCTCAGTGCTGAAGCTTGTAAGATGGTAATTATGGGCATCCCTCAGTGCTGAAGCTTGTAAGATGGTAATTATGGGCATCCCTCAGTACTGAAGCTTGTAAGATGGTAATTATGGGCATCCCTCAGTCATCACATAACGCAGTTTCCTCACACAATCTTAGCAAAGAATTATATTTATCAGATATGGCCTATCACCGCATAAGCTCATTCAACAAATAATCCCAGATAATACAGTGATCTTAAGATCCAGATAATACAGTGATCTTAAGATCCAGATAATACAGTGAGCTTAAGATCCAGATAATACAGTGATCTGAAGACCCAGATAATACAGTGATCTTAAGACTCAGATAATACATTGATCTTAAGACCCAGATAATACAGAGTGATTTTAAGACCCAGATAATACAGTGATCTTAAGACCCAGATAATACAGTGATCTTAAAACCCATACAGTAATCTTAAGATCCAGATAATACAGAGTGATCTTAAGATCCAGATAATACAGTGATCCTAATTTAAGATCCAGATAATACAGTGATCTTAAGAACCACTTCTTTCAGAATAATAAAGGACTTGAAAACAATGTTTACATCAGATCTTGAAGTGACTCAGAATTGATCAGGAATGAGACTCAGAATGTGACTCAGGCAGAATGTGACTAGACTCGGGAAATTGACTAGACTCAGAAAATAGTGATTAGACCAGAATGTGGACTCAGAATGTGGACTCAGGAATGTGGACTCAGGAATGTAGGACTCAGGAATGTGGACTCAGATTAGACAGAATGAAGATAGGACCCCAGGAATGTGTGAACTCAGGAATGTGGACTCAGGAATAGTGAACTCAGAATGTACTCAGGAATTGGACTCAGGAATGTGGACTCAGGAATGTGGACTCAGGAATGGGACTCAGAATGGAAGAATGTGGCCTCAGAATGTGGACTCAGGAATGTGGACTCAGGAATGTGGACTCAGGAATGTGGACTCAGGAATGTGGACTCAGGAATGTGGACTCAGGAATGTGGACTCAGGAATGGACTCAGAGACTAGATGTGGACTCAGGAATGGGGACTCAGAATGGCTCCAGGAATGTGGACTCAGGAATGGACTCAGAATGGGACTCAGAGAATGTGGACTCAAGAAGAGGACTCAGGAATGTGAGACTCAAGGAATGTGAACTCAGGAATGTGGACTAAAGGAATGAGGACTCAGGAATGTGGACTCAGGAAGATGATGGACTCAAGAAGTGGACTCAGAATGGACTAGGAATGTGAACTCAGGAATGTGGACTCAGGAATGTGGACTCAAGAATGTGGACTCAGAAATGTGGACTCAGGAATGTGGACTCAGTAATGTGGATTCAGGAATGTGGACTCAGGAATGTGGACTCAGGAATGTGGACTCAGGAATGTGGACTCAGGAATGTGGATTCAGGAATGTGGACTCAGGAATGTGGACTCAGGAATGTGGACTCAGGAATGTGGACTCAGGAATGTGGACTCAGGAATGTGGACTCAGGAATGTGGACTCAAGAATGTGAGCTCTGGAATGTGGACTCAGGAATGTGGACTCAGGAATGTGGACTCAGGAATGTGGACTCAGGAATGTGGACTCAGGAATGTGGACTCAGGAATGTGGACTCAGGAACTCTGGCTGAAAAGTTGCATGTCTTGAAACTCTCAAGTACTGTATTTGAAAAGTAGTTGGTGCGTCTCCTAAGTCATGAATTTTTCCTGCCAGGAATATTATCACTCCAGTTTATCTGTACAAAGTACATTTTGTTTACTATTTTTAGATATGATTATAAATTAATTTTATATTTCATACCTAATATATATATATATATTATATATATATTATATATATATATATATATATATATATATATATATATATATATATATATATATATATAAATCCTTCAGACGTATAACGGATTATTTTATGCTAATTCTTAAGAGAAATATTACGAGAAAAAGACATTAAGGGAGACTGCGAGAGAGAGAGAGTCTGCATAATAATGAGATAGGAAGCAGCAGTATGATCTTAACATCATCTGCTTGAGAATTATTCAACTCTGATTATTAATAAAATGTCATTAGTATGTAAATCAGATAGGGAAGTTAGGGCAAGATACTCCCCTACCAGTACACCATTAATGGGAAAATAATTATGATTGTGGGAGAAAGAGAAAAACTCGCATGGTAATAATGGGGGACGCAGCGAGAAGCAGTTAATCTTGATTCGTACATACAAACAAACTGACCTTGACCCTCCTTGGTTGAAGTCGCTCAATCATCATTTATGACAAGAGTATTGCAATAACTTTTACAGTTGAAAAAAATGGTATATATTGAGCAACAGACAGTAAATAAATGGCATAGATAAAAATGTACCCAAAAGTCTTTATCGCTCCCGTGTCCAATATTACTATCAATATAAACTGAAATGTCCCATTGTTACAACCTGAAATAGTACTTCAGTTTCAGTGAACTACATTCATGATAAAGTAATATTACATATTATGTACATATTGCACACCCATTCTTGCTGATATTGCACACCCATTCTTGCTGATATTGCACACCCATTCCTGCTGTCACCACAAACATCTCAGATTTTAACTAAGATTTGGTTTCTTATTTTATGTTGATAAAAATATCCAACTTTGTTTATTTAAAAAAAAATTCAATTAGTGCCTATTTTATTTTAACTCCAGAGTCATGTTCAGAACTACTTTTACGTCCCAGGTGGGCAGTGTCTTGATGCTCTCACTATTCCGGGTGTACCATCTTCTCCATTCAGAAAAAAATAAAATGTTATCTTCATAGCCACACATAACGAATACCCATACCAAGATTTATACCACACTGAGCGATGGTGTTAGTATTAGTGATGAGAGGCCATTCTGAGCTGCAAGTGTGGTGTGGATGTACTGCTTGTGGAGGCTAGTACACCAAACGGGGAGTAGAATGAAATTAGCTCTGAGGCATCCACACCACCGTATGTTCTCGCAACATATAGCAAACCTAGTTCGCTAGGCTCATGTTGTTTGTAGGATTGTATGGACCGGTGGTTTAGAGCGACGTGAGTTTTCGCTCTCTTCCCACGAGGAAGGCTAAAACAACACGGGTTCGATCCTCCGGCTAGCCGCAGTTTGTTATTGATTAAATACCACTTGTTCGTGGTTACAATAATATATATGATTTTTTTTTTTATAAAACTGGGATGTTTGAATGTGCGTGGATGTAATGCGGATGATAAGAAAGAGATGATTACTGATGTTATGAATGAAAAGAAGTTGGATGTCCTGGCCCTAAGCGAAACAAAGCTGAAGGGGGTAGGCGAGTTTCAGTGGGGAGAAATAAATGGGATTAAGTCAGGAGTATCTGAGAGAGTTAGAGCTAAGGAAGGGGTAGCAATAATGTTGAAGGATCAGTTATGGAAGTAGAAGAGGGAATATAAATGTGTAAATTCAAGGATTATGTGGATTAAAATAAGGGTTGGATGCGAAAAGTGGGTCATAATAAGCGTGTATGCACCTGGAGAAGAGAGGAGTGTAGAGGAGAGAGAAAGATTTTGGGAGATGTTAAGCGAATGTATAGGAACTTTTGAACCAAGTGAGAGAGTAATTGTAAAAGGGGACCTAAATGCTAAAGTAGGAGAAACATGTAGAGAGGGTGTGGTAGGTAAGTTTGTGGTGCCAGGTGTAAATGATAATGGGAGCCCTTTGATTGAACTTTGTATAGAAAGGGGTTTAGTTATAGGTAATACATATTTTAAGAAAAAGAGGATAAATAAGTATACAAGATATGATATAGGGCGTAATGACAGTAGTTTGTTGGACTACGTATTGGTAGATAAAAGACTGTTGAGTAGACTTCAGGATGTACATGTTTATAGAGGGGCCACAGATATATCAGATCACTTTTTAGTTATAGCCACAGTGGGAGTAAAAGGTAGATGGGATACAAGGAAAATAGAAGCAGTAAGTAAGAGAGAGGTGAAGATTTATAAACTAAAAGAGGAGGCAGTTAGGGTAAGATATAAACAACTATTGGAGGATAGATGGGCTAGTGAGAGTGTAGGCAATGGGGTCGAAGATGTATGAGGTAGATTTAAAAATGTAGTGTTAGAGTGTTCAGCAGAAGTTTGTGGTTACAGGAAAGTGGAGCGATTGGTGGAATGATGATGTAAAGATAGTAGTAAAGGAGAAAAAGTTAGCATATGAGAGGTTTTTACAAAGTAGAAGTGATGCAAGGAGGGAAGAGTATATGGAGAGAAAAAGAGAGGCTAAGAGAGTGGTGAAGCAATGTAAAAAGAGAGCAAATGAGAGAGTGGGTGAGATGTTATCAACAAATTTTGTTGAAAATAAGAAAAAGTTTTGGAGTGAGATTAATAAGTTGAGGAAGCCTAGAGAACAAATGGATTTGACAGTTAAAAATAGGAGAGGAGAGTTATTAAATGGAGAGTTAGAGGTATCGGGAAGATGGAGGGAATATTTTGAGGAGTTGTTAAATGTTGATGAAGACAGGGAAGTTGTGATTTCGTATATAGGGCAAGGAGGAATAAAATCTTGTAGGAGTGTGTAAGAGCCAGTTGTGAGTGAGGGGAAAGTTCGTGAGGCAGTGGGTAGAATGAAATTGGGTAAGGCAGCTGGGATTGATGGGATAAAGATAGAAATGTTAAAAGCAGGTAGGGATATAATTTTGGAGTGGTTGGTGCTATTATTTAATAAATGTATGGAAGAGGGTAAAGTACCTAGGGATTGGCAGAGAGCGTGTATTGTTCATTTGTATAAAGGCAAAGGGGACAAAAGAGAGTGCAAAAATTATAGGGGAATAAATCTGTTGAGTGTACCTGGTAAAGTGTATGGTAGAGTTATTATTGAAAGAAGTAAGAGTAAGACAGAGAGAAGGATAGCAGATGAACAAGGGGGCTTTAGGAAAGGTAGGGGGTGTGTAGACCAAGTGTTTACAGTGAAACATATAGGTGAACAGTATTTGGATTAGGGTAAAGAGGTTTTTGTGGTATTTATGGATTTGGAAAAGGCGTATGATAGGGTGGATTGGGGGGCAATGTGGAAGATGTTGCAGGTGTATGGAATAGGAGGTAGGTTACTGAAAGCAGTGAAGAGTTTTTATGAGGATAGTGTATAGGAGGGAGGTGGTCTATTTTCCAGTAAAAGTGGGCCTTAGACAAGGACGTGTGATGTCACCATGGTTGTTCAATATATTTATAAATGGGGTTGTAAGAGAAGTGAATGCGAGGGTCTTGACAAGAGGTGTGGAGTTAAAAGATAAAGAATCAAATACAAAGTGGGAGTTGTCACAGTTGCTTTTTGCTGATGACACTGTGCTTTTGGGAGATTCTGAAGAGAAGTTGCAGAGGTTGGTGGATGAATTTGGTAGGGTATGTAAAAGAAGAAAATTGAAAGTGAATATATGAAAGAGTAAGGTGTTGAGGATAACAAAAAGATTAGGTGACGAAAGATTGGATATCAGATTGGAGGGAGAGAGTATGGAGGAGGTGAATGTATTCAGATATTTGGGAGTGGACATGTCAGCAGATGGGTCTATGAAGGAGGAGGTGAATCATAGAATTGATGAGGGGAAAAGGGTGAGTGGAGCACTTTGGAGTCTGTGGAGATAAAGAACTTTGTCCATGGAAGTAAAGAGGGGAATGTGTGAGAGTATAGTTATACCAACACTCTTATATGGGTGTGAAGCATGGGTGATGAATGCTACAACGAGGAGAAGGCTTGAGGCAGTGGAGATGTCATATCTGAGGTCAATGTGTGGTGTGAATATAATACAGAGAATTCGGAGTTTGGAAATTAGGAGGAGGTGCGGGATTACCAAAACTATTATCCAGAGAGCTGAGGAGGGGTTGTTGAGGTGGTTCGGACACGTAGAGAGAATGGAACGAGACAGAATGACTTCGAGAGTGTATAAATCTGTAGTGGAGGGAAGGCCGGGTAGGGGTCGGCCTAGGAAAGCTTGGAGGGAGGGGGTAAAGGAGGTTTTGTGTGCGAGGGGCTTGAACTTCCAGCAAGCATGTGTGAGCGTATTTGATAGAAGTGAATGGAGACAAATGGTTTTTAATACTTGACGTGCTGTTGGAGTGTGAGCAAAGTAACCTTTATGAAGGGATTCAGGGAAAGCGGAAGGCCGGACTTGAGTCCTGGAGATGGGAAGTACAGTGTCTGCACTCTGAAGGAGGGGTGTTAATGTTGCAGATTTATAACTGTAGTGTGAAGCACCCCTCTGGCAAGACAGTGATGGAGTGAATGATGATGAAAGTTTTTCTTTTCGGGCCACCTGCCTTGGTGGGAATCGGCCGATGTGTTAATAAAATAAATAAATAAATAAATAAATAAATATATATTATATATATATATATATATATATATATATATATATATATATATATATATATATACTATATATATATATATATATATATATATATATATATATATATATATATATATATATATATATATATTTAATCTTCCTTCAATGCACCGGCCGAATCCCAGCGAGGCAGGGTGGCCCACGAGGCAGAGTGGCCCACCGAGGCGGGGTGGCCCACCGAGGCGGTGGCCCAAAAGGAAAAACAAAAGTTTCTCCTTTACATTTAGTAATATATACAGAAGGGGTTACTAGCCCCTTGTTCCCGGCATGTTAGTCGCCTCTTGCAACACGCATTGCTTACGTAGGAAGAATTCTGTTCCACTTGCTCATGGAGATAAGAGGAAATAAACAAGAACAAGATCTAGTAAGAAAAATAGAAGAAACCCAGAGGGGTGTGTATATTTATGCTCGAATATGTATGTGTAGTGTGACCTAAGTGTAAGTAGAAGTAGCAAGAGGTATTTGAAATTTTGCATGTTTATGAGACAGAAAAAAGACACCAACAATCCTACCATCATGTAACACAATTACAGGCTTCCGTTTACATTCACTTCGCAGAACGGTAGTTCCTCCCAGGGTGGTTGCTGTCTACCAACCTACTACATATATATATATATATATATATGTCGTGCTGATTAGGTAAAACTGGTCAATTAGCAATAACTCATTTAAAATTAAGTCCTTTCTAAAATTTTCTCTTATACGTTTAAAGATATATTTTTTCATTTATGTTAAAGTAAGAATTTAATTTTGTACCAAGAGAAACTTTGAAAACCTACCTAACCTTATTACAACAAACGCAATTTAATTTAGCCTAACCCAACTAAATATATTTTAGATACGTTAACATTAATTTATTAATAAACAAAAACAATGAAATATATTTTTCGTTATGTTCAGAATGATTTTGGCGAAATTATTGCATACATAAATTTTCACTTGTCTTATATTGCAAGGTCAGCGTTGCTATTTAAGCCAAAATCAAGTTTTACCTAATCAGCACGACATATATATATATATATATATATATATATATATATATATATATATATATATATATATATATATATATATATATATATATCACTAGCTCTTTCTGTTTTTCCACTATACCTATTACTGTCGTTGTCACGTAGTGCTACTGACTGACTTTCCAATATCCACCTTATTCTGTCTATTACTAGTTCCCTTACAATTTATAACATTACTACATTGGGACTTCACTGTTTCCCCCCCATAACCCATACCACTAACTTTTTTCTACTTTAAAGCCCTAACAGCTCCCTCCACTGCAGTCGCCAGTGCCCCCACCCCAGACCTAGATAAGTGAACCCCATCCCTGACATACATGTCATTTCTGCCATAGAAGAGGTCCCAGTTGTCAATGAATGTTACTGCATTTTCCTTACAGTTTTTGTCCAGCCGGCAATTGACACCAATTGCCCTGGACAACCATTCACATCCAACTCCTCTCCTTGGCAAAACACCACATATGACAGAGTTCCCACCCTTCTTCCTAATTCTGTCTATTGCTGACCTATAGCTGCTAGTCAGGTCCTCACTCCTACGTCTGCCAACATCGTTGCCTCCAGCACTGAGACAGATAATAGGATTGCTCCCATTTCCTCTCATGATGTCGTTCAGACGGCTAACAATATCCTGCATCCCAGCCCCTGGATAACATACCCTCTGCCTCCTATTCCTATCCTTTAGACAAAATTCCCTATCCATAAACCTAATCTGACTATCCCCAACTAAAACAATGTTCTTACCTCGACTGGTGGTGTGCATGACGTTCTCGACAGTCTTTGTAGAGATGGTCATCGCTGGGATGTCTTCACATTCGTCTGATAACAAGGAAAAAGAGTTGCTGGTTTTCACAGCAGCCTCCTGGACCTTCTTCAACTTCAGCTTCATCCCTTCAGAACCGACTAGCATCCATTCGTTGGTCTGATCATCGCGACATTGTTCCGGGATAATCCTTGCATATATCCTTCAATCGTTGAATTTCTCTAGCTTCCGTTAATTCCGCCTTAAGTTGGAGATATAGCTGCTCGTAGTCGAGGGAAACCATCATCCAATCTCAGGTAGCTAAGAACGGAAGCACAGTAGAAAAGTGTACACAGAGAGTACACTAGACACCTCCTCACGATTGAAAATATTATTGGAACTATTCTCTGTTCTCCAGGACGAGTGTACTTCAGTGGTTAGTGAGGTTAAAGGTACCACTGACTCCCCTGCTAATCAAGGTAAGAATATTCTGATTGTGGGAGACTCTCAGATAAGATATATGGACCGTGCTTTTTGTAACAGAGATAGGAAGGTCAGACAGAGGGTGTGCCTCCCATTATCTGGTATTGGTGACATAGTCAGCAGGTTGGATAATATTATGTCAGGTAATGGGAACAAGCCCATTATCTGTCTTAGTGTTGGTGAAAATGGCATCAGGAAGGGCAGGAGACAGGAGCTACTGGATAAGTACAGGTCAGCCATAGAAGTAGTCATATGTAGCATTTTGCCTAGGAAGGGAGTGGGCAATGAATGGATGTCTAGGGCAATTGGTATAAATTGCTGGCTAGACAGGTACTGCAAGGAACTTGCAATTCCATTCATTGATAACTGGGACAAATTCTATGGCAAACGTGATATGTATGCAAGGGATGGGGTTCATCTCTCTGGGGCTGGAGTGGTTGCATTAGCCGATTCGATTGAGGGGGTCATTGGAGACTTGTCTAGGACTTTAAACTGATATATTATAGAGGTATGGGTGTTTGTGGGAAAAAATCAGGCTGTAGTATTAGGGTTGGAAACAGCAGATATTACCAGGATACCTCAGGGATATGTTTAAATGGCAATATTCAAAATAAAGTTCCTAGTAAAGGCAAAGCAGTTGATTAACAAAAAAAGAGAGATAGAAGAGGGCAACAAGTGACTAGCTCCCTTAAGGTTTACTATACAAATAGAAGGAGTCTAAGAAATAAGATAGATGAGCTAAGATTACTTGCAAGTGCAGGTAATATAGATATTATTGTTATAACAGAGACCTGGTTCAACCTGAAAGATAGATAAATGTCTTCTGAGTGCAACATACAGGGATATAAACTATTCCACACTGATAGGGTCAACAGGAAGGGTGGTGGAGTTGCGATGTATGTCAGAGATAATTTAAATTGTTGTGTTAGACAAGATATAAGATTAGAAGCATTGGACAGAGAATCTGTTTGGCTACAGTTTCTCGAGGGGCGTGAAAAATTAATTTTGAGTGTGATTTACAGGCCCTCAAGTCTGGATAGGGAGGGTAATAAGCTGCTATGGGACGAAATTCATAAGGCGTCTAGATATGAAAATGTTGTGTTAATGGGAGATTTTAACTTTAGACAAATTGATTGGAACAATGTGACAGAAAATCTTGAGTCTAGTGACTTTCTCGATACGGTTCAGGATTGTTTTTAAAACAGTTTGTGACAGAACCAACTTGAGGTAGCAACTTGCTTGATTTGGTTCTTGCCAACAAAGAATCACTAGTTAATAATCTTGAGGTTAATGATGACCTTGGGGAAAGCGACCACAAATTACTTATCATGGAATTAACCAGATAACTGCAATCAAGTCTCTGTCCCAGACTTCTGTGTGCATATTAGGGACCAGTCCCTCCAGAATCTTCCAGGTGTAGATTATGATATATCTCTCTCGCCTGCGCTCTAGTGAATATAAGTCTAGTGCTTCCAGGCGTTCCCAGTAGTTAAGGTGTTTGATGGAACTTATACGTGCAGTAAAGGTTCTCCGTACATTCTCTAGATCTGCAATTTCACCTGCCTTGAATGGGGATGTTAATGTACAGCAGTATTCTAGCCTAGAGAGAACAAGTGATTTAAAAAGAATCATCATTGGCTCGGCATCTCTTGTCTTGAATGTTCTCATTATCCATGGCATAAATTGATTAATGAATCTCAGCACGGTTTTACAAAGGGGCGTTCCTGTCTTACGAATTTACTAACTTTCTTCACTAAGGTATCTGAGGAGGTAGATCATGGTAATGAATATGATATTGTGTATATGGACTTCAGTAAGGCTTTCGATAGAGTTCCACATCAGAGGCTGTTGAGTAAACGTAAGGCACACGGAATAGGAGGATTTTTTTTTTCATGGGTAGAGGCATGGTTGACAAATAGGCAGCAGAGAGTTTGCATAAATGGGGAGAAATCAGAATGGGGGCACGTCACAAGTGGTGTTCCAAAGGGGTCAGTGTTGGGCCCCTTGTTGTTCACAATTTACATAAACGACATAGATGAGGGAATAAATAGCGACATAAGCAAATTTGCTGATGACACCAAAATAGGTCGTCCAATTCATTCAAATGAGGACATAGAGCACTCCAGGAAGATTTGAATAGACTGATGCAGTGGTCGGAGATGTGGCAGATGCAGTTTAATTTAGACAAATGCAAAGTTCTGAATGTTGGACAGGAAAATATTCATGCCACATATAAACTAAATAATGTATCTCTTAATATTACGGTTTGTGAAAAGGATTTAGGAGTTCTAGTTAGCAGTAATCTGAAACCAAGACAAAAGTGCATAGGTGTTCGCAATAAAGCTAACAGAATCCTTGGCTTCATATCAAGAAGTATAAATAATAGAAGTCCTCTGGTTGTTCTTCAACTCTACATAATCTATAATCTTCAACTCTATAAAATCTATAATCAAGGCCTCATTTAGATTATGCTGCACAGTTTTCGTCACAGTATTACAGAATGGATATAAATGCTCTGGAAAACGTACAAAGGGGGATGACTAAGTTGATCCCATGTATCAGAAATCTTCCCTATGAGGATAGACTGAGGACCCTGAATCTGCACTCTCTAGAAAGGCGTAGAATTAGTGGGAATATGATTGAGGTGTATAAATGGAAAACAGGAATTAATAAAGGGGATGTAAAAGCCTGCTAAAAATATCTAGTATTGACAGGACTCGCAGCAATGGCTTTAAATTGGAAAAGTTCAGATTCAGGAAGGATATAGGAAAGCACTGGTTTGGTAATAGAGTTGTGGATGAGTGGAACAAACTCCCGAGTACCGTCATAGAAGCTAAGACGTTGTGTAGTTTTAAAAATAGGTTAGATTAATTCATGAGTGGGTGTGGGTGTGTGAGTTGGACCTGACTAGCTTGTACTACTAGGTCAGATGCCGTGCTCCTCCCTTAAGTGAATGTGACTGACTTGACTAGGTCAGGGCATTGGCTTAAGTCAGTGGAAGAATTAGACCTGCCTCGCATGGGCCAGTAGGCCTGCTGCAGTGTTCATTCTTTCTTATGTTGCTATTAACTCTCCTGGCTTACATCTACGTCTAACTCTCCTGGCTTACATCTACGTCTAACTCTCCTGGCTTACATCTACGTCTAACTCTCCTGGCTTACATCTACGTCTAACTCTCCTGGCTTACATCTACGTCTAACTCTCCTGGCTTACATCTACGTCTAACTCTCCTGGCTTACATCTGCATCTAACTCTCCTGGCTTACATCTACGTCTAACTCTCCTGGCTTACATCTGCGTCTAACTCTCCTGGCTTACATCTACGTCTAACTCTCCTGGCTTACATCTTCGTCTAACTCTCCTGGTTTACATCTGCCTCTAACTCTCCTGGCTTACATCTACGTCTAACTCTCCTGGCTTTTACAATCCTGACTGTCTAACTCTCTGTTTATTTCTGTCTACTCTCTAGCTTACATCTGCGTCTAACTCTCCTGGCTTACATCTACGTCTAACTCTCCTGGCTTACATCTTGTCAACTCTCTGGTTTACATCTGCTCTAATCTCCTGGCTTACATCTCTCTACCTTGGCTTACATCTCGTCTAACTCTCCTGGCTTACATCTCGCTCTAACTCTCCTGGCTTACATCTCGTCTAACTCTCCTGGTTTACATCTGCCTCTAACTCTCCTGGCTTACATCTGCGTCTAACTCTCCTGGCTTACATCTCGTCTAACTCTCCTGGCTTACATCTAGTCTAACTCTCCTGGCTTACATCTCGTCTAACTCTCCTGGTTACATCTCGTCTAACTCTCCTGGCTTACATCTCGTCTAACTCTCCTGGCTTACATCTACGTCTAACTCTCCTGGCTTACATCTACGTCTAACTCTCCTGGCTTACATCTACGTCTAACTCTCCTGGCTTACATCTACGTCTAACTCTCCTGGCTTACATCTACGTCTAACTCTCCTGGCTTACATCTACGTCTACCTCTCCTGGTTACATCTGCGTCTTAACTTCTAATTTGGCTTACATCTACGTCTAACTCTCCTGGCTTACATCTACGTCTAACTCTCCTGGCTTACATCTACGTCTAACTCTCCTGGCTTACATCTACGTCTAACTCTCCTGGCTTATTTCTACGTCTACCTCTCCTGGCTTACATCTACGTCTAACTCTCCTGGCTTACATCTACGTCTCATACGTCTAACTCCCGGCTTACATCTACGTCTAGATCTCCTGGTTACATCTACGTCTAACTCCTGGCTTACATCTACGTCTAACTTCCTGGCTTACATCTACGTCTAACTCTCCTGGGTTACATCTACGTCTAGATCTCCTGGCTTACCTATAACGGATAAACTATATGAAGCTACGTCTCAGTACGTCAACTCTAAGTCAATCTTAAGTAGAGGAATTAAAATAAAGTTAATGGAAATCATAAGAATATGATTATGTTAAGAAATGATTATGTTAAGAACATGATTATGTTAGAACATGATTATGTTAGAATATGATTATGTTAAGAACATGATTATGTTAAGAATATGATTATGTTAAGAATATGATTATGTTAAGAATATGATTATGTTAAGAATATGGGTTATGTTAAGAATATGATTATGTTAAGAATATGATTATGTTAAGAACATGATTATGTTAAGAATATGATTATGTTAAGAATATGATTATGTTAAGAATATGATTATGTTAAGAACATGATTATGTTAAGAATATGATTATGTTAAGAATATGATTATGTTAAGAATATGATTATGTTAAGAACATGATTATGTTAAGAATATGATTATGTTAAGAATATGATTATGTTAAGAATATGATTATGTTAAGAATATGATTATGTTAAGAATATGATTATGTTAAGAATATGATTATGTTAAGAATATGATTATGTTAAGAATATGAAGATATGAAAATCTTAAGAGCTGGAGTGAAGGTCAGAGGGAA
>WNWK01010319.1:22500-70883 GCA_009830355.1 Cherax destructor | reverse complement strand
TCCACCTTTTTTTTTGTTTAAAACAGCACTTTGAGTCATTTTTGTAGATATTTATTGATGTATTTTTGTTTTCTTGGTCTCATGTGATAGAATGGAAGGTATATTACAGAAATAGAGATGATTTTGATTGGTTTGACAATGACAAGTACCTTGAAATTGAGCTCAAATTAGCGAAAATGTTCAATTTTCGCCGATGTTCAAGAGTAAACAAATCACACCATGCGTCCAATACACATCAACTGGCGAGTCTAATATTCTTGCACAAGTGCACTGATATTATTTATACCATTTTTACAATGATGCAGTTGTATACATAACAGTAAATCTTCTATTTTCTGTGAGAATAAAAATTCAAAATGGAAAGCAAAAGTAATGTAAGAGGGGCCTGGAGACGTGACTAATGAACAGAGAAGATGTTATTTTAGTGCCAGGAATGTCTGCCTTGTTTATTCTGGACCCTATTTTGAAATTGGCATCGTTTGAAATTTGTGTGAAATTGGCCAAATTGTCATTTTCTGACCACTATTTTGGGTAGTTGAAATTGGTAAATAGGCAGTTTCTTGTATTCAATCGATAGAAGAAATGGAGTTCTAGCGAAATAGCTATGATTTTAGTGGAGTGGAACATTGGAATTGGCCAAAAATAGGGCTCAAAGTGGTGAAATCGCCGATGCGTAAACATTTTCGAGACCGATAACTTCGCGAGAGCATAATTCCGTAAGTTTTCATTCAAATTTCAAACTTTTGGTGTCGTTATGATCGTAAAAAGATTCTCTATCATTTCAAAGAATTTTTTTTTTCCAAAAATTTTTCGACCCTGAGAACGTGTTTCCGAGAAGGTCTGTCGACCCCAAAGGGTTAAATATTATGCAGAATACTGTTGCATTACAAATAATTTTAAATAATATTGTACTGCATTTTTGAGATTTTTTTTTCAGAGATGAATAAAAACTTTGACAAACTGTAGGAAAGAAATACAAGCTTTTACATTAATATATAGTTCAAAGCAGAGTGAAACAATGCTTACCATACTCTCCAAAGATAATGGTGGGCATTCCCTGCTTCTGACCAATATAAATACTGAGCTTAATTCCTGCCCAAATGATGACCAATCCTAGTGTCGAGTCAAGTAAAAAGCTAATTATGTACCTGAAAAAAATTTGCATTTTTAAATCTTCCAATAATGGGAAAAAAATATTCATTAATACCATCATCATAGAAGTATTTATATACAAAGTTTGATATAAAAACATGAAAGGACAGAAACTTTTACAAATATTATGTTGTTTTAAATTAGTTTAGGGCAGATAAAATAACCATATATTGTACAGTACAAGCAAGTTATTATTTTTTAATTTAATTATTGACTTACCAAGTACATGGGTCACCTTTGAAAGCTTCTGAGAGAAACACATTGCAAAAGTGGACAATCATGGCTCCCAGACCCTGTTTGGAGGTGTCATAGAACCACACAAGCCATGACCTTCGATGTTTCTTGGGCTCACAAAATCTCTTCACTGTATAAACAATATTAAAAAAAATTATATGAAGAGAAAAAGATAAATTAAGTCAAGCACTCTAATCAACATGAACTCCAATTTCCTTCTTATTTTTCTTTATCATGCAACTTTTTTATGCTACAATGTTTTAGGGTACTCAGCTTACCACAGCTCCAAATTTCACTTTTCTATTTACAGGCAGTCCCATTTAACAAAGAAATTTAATGAAAATTTGCATCACTTATACAAAAAGAAACAATCATGTTCAAAAACTTTAACAATTCTATGACTAATATTCCTCTGATAATTTTGTAATTCCTAGGTAGTAGGTTGATAGACAGCAACCGCCCAGGGAGGTACATACTACATTCCTGCCAAGTGAGTGTAAAACAGGAAGCCTGTAATTGTTTTACATGATGGTAGGACTGCCGGTGTCTTTTTTCTGTCTCATAAACATGGGGAAGTGGAATAGAATTCTTCCTCCATAAGCCATGCGTGTTGTAAGAGGCATCTAAAATGCTGGGAGCAAGAGGCTAGTAACCCCTTCTCCTGTATAAATTACTAAATTTAAAAAGAGAAATTTTTCTTTTTCTTTTTATGTCACCCTGCCTCGGTGGAATATGGCCAGTTTGTTGAAAGAAAGACTAATAATAATTTTGTAGTTAAAATTCTCATTTGGCCTTTTACCAAAATTCAAGGAAGTGAGAAACATTGTTCATACAGTGTCTGCCATTCTGTATAAAACTACTGTACAATGATAATTCACAGGAAGCTATTTTAGCCCATAAACTATGGACAGTGGGATGACACCTTACCAAACCCATTCCCCACCTTAGCTATTTTTGAAGAAATGGAAGGGAGGGATGAAAAAATTACATGCAGAGTATACTATGTATCTATTTTCTAAATGTAGGTATTTGTAGTGAGATGTTCAGGTAAATATTTGTGTACATTTAGAGAAATTCATAATAATGCACAACAATTTATTTTTATTTATTTATTAACACATCAGCCATTTCCCACCAAGGCAGGGTGGCCCGACAAAGAAAAACTTTCATCATCATTCACTCCATCACTGTCTTGCCAGCTTACACTACAGCTACAAAACTGCAACATTAACACCCCTCCTTCAGAGTGCCAGCACTGTACTTCCCATCTCCAGGAATCAAGTCCGGCCTGCCGGTTTCCTTGAAACCCTTCATAAATGTTACCTTGCCTACACTCCAACAGCATGTCAAGTCCTAAAAACCATTTGTCTCCATTCGCTCCTATCTAACATGCTCACGCACGCTTGCTGGAAGTCCAAGCCCATCGCACACAAAACCTGCTTTACCCCCTCCCTCCAACCTTTTCTAGGCCGACCCCTACCCTGCCTTCCCTCCACTACAGATTTATACACTCTCGAAGTCATTCTATTTTGCTCCATCCTTTCCATATGTCCAAACCATCTCAACAACCCCTCCTCAGCTCTCTGGATAATAGTTTTGGTAATCCCACACCTCCTCCTAATCTCCAAACTATGGATTCTCTGCATTATATTCACACCACACATTGCCCTCAGACACATCTCCACTGCCTCCAGCCTTCTCCTTGTTGCAACATTCACAACCCATGTCTCACACCCATACAAGAGTGTTGGTATAACTATACTCTCATACAGTCCCCTCTTTGCTTTCATGGATAAAGTTCTCTGTCTCCACAAGCTCCTCAGTGCACCACTCACCTTTTTCCCCTCATTAATTCTATGATTCACCTCATCCTTCATATACCCATCTGCTGACACATCCACTCCCAAATATCTGAACACATTCACCTCCTCCATACTCTCTCACACCAATCTGATATCCAATCTTCCATTATCTAATTTTTTGTTATCCTCATCACCTTACTCTTTCCTATATTCACTTTTAATTTCCTTCTTTTACATACCCTACCAAACTCATCCACCAACCTCTGCAACTTCTCTTCAGAATCCCCCAAAAGCAGTGTCATCAGCAAAGAGCAACTGTGACAACTCCCACTTTGTGTTAGATTCTTTATCTTTTAACCCCACACCTCTTGCCAACACCCGAGCATTCACTTCTCTTACAACTCCATCTATAAATACGTATATTAAACAACCACGGTGACATCACACATCCCTGTCTAAGGCCTACTTTTACTGGGAAATAATCTCCCTCTTGCCTACATACTCTAACCTGTGCCTCACTATCCTCGTAAAAACTTTTCACCGCTTTCAATAACCTACCTCCTATTCCATACATTTGCAACATCTGCCACATTGCCCCTCTATCCACCCTATCATATGCCTTTTCCAAATCCATAAATGCCACAAACACCTCTTTACCCTTATCTAAATATTATTTATTTATTTATTAACATTGTTCACTTATATGTTTCACTGCAAACACTTGGAAAAACACACCCCCTACCCTTCCTAAAGCCTCCTTGTTCATCCGCTATCCTGCTCTCCGTCTTACTCCTAATTCTTTCAATAATAACTACCATACACTTTACCAGGTATACTCAACAGACTTTTTCCCCTATAATTTTTACACTCTCTTTTGTCCCCTTTGCCTTTATACAAAGTAATTATGCATGATCTCTGCCAATCCCTAGGTACCTTACCCTCTTCCATACATTTATTAAATAAAAACACTAACCACTCTAAAACTATATTCCCACCTGCCTTTAACATTTTTATCTTTATCCCATCAATCCCAGCTGCTTTACCCCCTTTCATTCTACTCACTGCCTCACGAACTTCCCCCATATTCACAACTGGTTCTTCCTCACTCCTATAAGATGTTATTCCTCCTTGCCCAATACACGAAATCACAGCTTCCCTATCTTCATCAACATTTAACAATTCCTCAAAATATTCCCTCCATCTTCCCGATACCTCTAACTCTCCATTTAATAACTCTCCTCTCCTATTTTAAACTGACAAATCCATTCTTTCCCTAGGTTTTCTCAACCTGTTAATCTCACTCCAAAACTTTTTCTTATTTTCAACAAAATTTGTTGATATCTCACCCACCTTCTCATTTGCTCTCTTTTTACACTGCTTTACCACTCTCTTAACCTCTCTTTTTCTCTCCATATACTCCTCCCTCCTTGCATCACTTCTACTTTATAAAAACCTCTCATGTGCTAACTTTTTCTCTCTTACTACTCTCTATTTACATCATCATTCCACCAATCGCTCTTCTTCCCTCCCGCACCCACTTTCCTTTAACCACAAACTTCTGCTGAACACTCTAGCACTATATTCTTAAACTTACCCCATACCTCTTCTATCCCACTGATTATACTCTCACTAGCCCATCTGTCCTCTAACAGTTGTTTATATCTTACCCTAACCGCCTACCTACCTTCCCAGCAATTCTTAAAATAGCAAGGGTCACCCCGATACACAAAGGAGGTGATCAAACAGACCTGAATAATTATAGACCAATATCTAATTTACCACTGCTTTCTAAAATCTTCAAAAAATTAATTCATAAGACAGATCTATTCCTACCTCGTCTCACACAACGTACTAAACCCCTGTCAGTTTGGATTCAGGACCAACAAGAGCACAAATGATGCCATTATACACATGCTAGAGTTAATATACACCACACTTGAGAAGAAAGAAGTCCCACTAGGAATCTTCATTGACCTACGCAAAGCTTTTGATACAGTCAACCATGATTTACTGCTCACAAAATTAGCACACTATGGTATTAGAGGTCACTCACTCAACTACCTAAAGTCATACCTTAGTAACAGAAGCCAATACGTGTACATAAATGGAGAGACCTCTTCCACACAACAAATTACAGTCGGAGTCCCTCAAGGAAGTGTCCTGGGTCCACTCCTATTACTTATTTACATCAATGACCTACCGAATGCATCACAACTACTCAAACCCATATTATTTGCAGATGACACAACGTATGTCTTCTCTCACACAAATCCAGTCAAACTGGTCAACACCGTCAATGCCGAATTACAGAAAATATCAACATGGATGACGACTAATAAGCTTACTCTCAATACTGACAAGACCTACTTCATACAGTTTGGAAACAGAGCCACAAATGTTCCACTTAACATAACGCTCAATGGTTCACCCATCACAAGACTCACAGAGGGAAAATTCCTAGGAATTCACATTGACAGTAGCCTAAAATTCCAAACACATATACAACAAATTTCCAAGAAAATCTCAAAGGCATAATATCAAAGATACGCTACTATGTGCCTCAGTCAGCTCTCCTTGCACTATATCACTCACTCATCTACCCTTATCTCACCTATGGAATCTGTGCATGGGGATCAACAACACTAAATCACCTTAGACCACTCATAACCCAGCAAAAGGCTGCAGTCAGAATGATAACAAATTCCCACTCTAGGCAGCATACTCCACCAATATTCAAAAGCCTAAAACTACTCACCATAAAGAACATTCACACTTATTCTTGTGCATACTACATATATAGAACTCTACACTCTAATTTAAGCGTTCAAGTCTAGGAATTACAAAGAAAATCAAGATATTAGATAAGCTTAAGAGTGGTTCACGTGTGGTGGATATAGTGAGGGCCTATGGCCTTAATGAAGCGTCAGTTCGCACAATTAGGAAGAATGAGGTGAATATACGAGCTTGTGTAATGAATAACCCAAAATGTGAGCTCATGAAAAGAATGACACGTAGGTCCCAACAAGTAAATAAAACAGAAAACTTGTTGCTAGAGTGGATCGAACAGAAAACAAAGAAAGGTGCACCACTTAATTTCCTCTTAATTAGGGAAAAGGCCTTACAGTTGTTTAAAGCAGTGTGTGATAAGGAAGGAAGGCCTGAAAACGAGTATGTGTTTAGCACAGGCTGGTTCCACAACTTTAAGTTGCATAATAAGTTACATAATATTAAGTTTTCTGGTGAAAGTGCTTCAGCTGATCATACAGCAGCAAGTAATTTCCCTGCTGAATTTCAGGAACTTATTTCTGAGGGTGGCTATGAGCCACATCAAGTGTTTAATTAATGCTGACGAGACAAGTGTTTTCTGGAAGAAAATGCCAACATGAACTTATATCAGTCAGCAAGAGAAAAGTGCACCGGGCTTCAAGACAGCAAAGGATCACTTCATCTTACTCCTTTGCGGTAATGCATCAGGTGATTTCAAGTGTAAGCCCATGGTTATTTACCGCTCTAAGAATCCTCGTGCTTTGAAAGGTGTGGATAAAAACACCTTACCAGTAATTTGGAGGTCAAACCAGTCAGCATGGATGACAGAGGAAATATTTATTGACTGGTTTAAGCATCACTTTATTCCTGAAGTCAAGTTTTATGTGCACAGCAAGAACCTTGCATTCAAGGCTCTCTTCATTCTTCATAATTCCCGTACTCATCCACAAGCTTTGCTGGATGTGACCCCACATGTAAAAGTTGTATTTTTACCTCCAAATACAACATCTCTGATTCAACCACTGGACCGGGGAGCAAGCTTCTGGAGTAAATTTAACATTGCAGATGCCATCAGCTATGCTAGAAGTGCATAGAATGAAGTGCTCCAATCAACATTAAATGCAGGCTGGGGAAAGTTATGGCCTTCTGTAGTTAATTCTTTCACTGGTTTTCCCTTGCTTGAGAGTCAGGTTCAGGAAATTGTTCAGCTGGCAAGGAGATTACCAGGTGATGGTTTTGAAGATATGAATGAAGATGTGAATGAACTCTTAGAAGATGATGATGATGATGATGAAGACAGGAGTCCAGAGGAAATGATGGCAGAGTTCGATGCACAGATACAAGGGAGGGAGATAACAGAAGATGATGAAGAAGAACCTGAAGAAAAACAGTTAACATTCCAGCAGTTACGTGAGCAGTTCCATGTTGCTGCTAAACTAGCAGACTTTTTCACTGAAGAGGACCATGACAAAGCCAGAAGCAGGGCTTTGAAACGGGGTCTAGACCAGCTGATGATACCTTACCGTCAGCTGTATAATGTACTGCAGGGTAAAAGAGCCCAGAGATCCATTACAGAATTTATGCACACTGCAATACAACCATCGACTTCAGTACCAGAACCTCTACCATCCACTTCTACCGACAACCAACAACCATCCACCTCAGCCCAGTAGGGCCACACCATCCATATCCACTCTCTTCACAACCATCCACAAACATCATTAACCACAATTTAAGGTAAGAAATACTATTATTTCTATTGCATTTGTAGTCTTAAGCAGTAATATATCATGACAATGAACTACAATTACATATTCACCTTCAATTTTTGCAAGATCTGTTGGTCTAAAAAAAACTTGTTTGGCTTTTTGGGGACTCCCAGGAACGTAACCCTATTTTTCCCATAAGTTCTTTTAATTATCTAACACGATTTTTACCTAACACAACGTTTTCAGGAACGTAACTATCGTGCTAAATGACGATCTACTGTACGATCACCGAACCAATATTTTTACAAAAAAACATTACGAACACCGAATATTACAAACTCCGATGACTATGAACACCGGGGGTCCACTGTATGTGCTTCTACAGTTATAAAACTGTACCACTTCCCTACAGAAGTGGGCAATATTCAGCTTCCACCTGACATCATTCAATGAACAGATTCATCCAACTTTTCAAAGAATGGAACTCATTTGTTAAAAATGGGGATTGCATGTGTGTACTATCCAAGTTCACAGGAAAACCCTTAGTTACCTGCTCAAGTGCTAAATTAACTAATGTAATTACTAGTTAATATATTTTTAACAGTTTTAATCAGAGAACAAGTTGTTCTTGACAAGATATGCCTTTCATTTTGCAGCTTTATGATAATCTCAAATCTTAATTTGTATAACTATGTATTTTACTAATTTAGTTTGAGAGTATTTACAAACTCAAACTACTGTGCAAACCAACAAAAATATCTACTTACATATCAGAAGACCAAAGGCTAAAGTGGCTAGTAATGCTTGCACAAACCAGCCATAACTGTCTGTAAGTGCATCTTTTCCACAGACACTGGCATCAATGGTGGTGTTGATCAAGGGAGCAGCTGCACCATCCATCAGTTTCAAAGAATCTCCACCAGACATACTAAGATCCTAATTAACAACTTGATCAAATATTTATCTCTTCTTTGGCTATGGATCGTCTTGAGCAAGTTCAGTTAGATCATAACATGGTACTGTATTCACCTGTAATGAGACAAAACTAAATGTAGTATTATAGCTTGCCCAAGGCAGTTATTAGTAAGGGTTACAGCTTTAACTTTTTCATAAAATTAACTATGCAAGGACACACTTTCACTGTTTTAATACATCAATTTTTTTTGTTTACATATGTATATAATGGTATATTAAACCTAAAACTAGTTTTGACAGAGTAGTATCAGATGTTTAAGAAACTTTCTCATAAGATATTGTACCAAAATGAAACAAAGCAAGGATTTTTCAAGGAGGAAATTTCTGCTTACAAATACATGTAGTACAGTACAGTAGAAGCCCTGTATCCGCAGAGGATATGTTCCAAGTACCTTCCGTGGATACCAAAACTGTGGATAGTAGCAAACCCTATATATAAATCCTATACATACCTATTAAAAAGTTGAATTGATAAATTATGCACAATAAATGGAGAATTGTCACTTTTTCACTGATGGGAAGTACTTCACAGCTTCTCTTAGGCTTTGAATAACTTCCCCCAGGTTATTATTAAGCAAAATTAAGGGTTATTTTCAGGCCCTGGTAAACTGTGGATAACTGAAACTGCAGATACCGGACCCGCGGATATGGAGGTCCTACTGCAATATGGACATCCCTATGTTTAAATTTTAGCTTAACTTTATGGACTCAATAGTCCAGTGTACTAACTGCACTAAGTATGGTACAGACACTAGAAAGATTCTCATTGATGACTGAGTGGTGGAATGGTTTAAAAGAACTTTTAGTATAAAACATCATACTACGTACAGTGGTACATCGAGTTACGATATTTTGTCGTTCGAGAATGCTGTTCAAGTGCCATTACCAAATGAATTTATCCCCATAAGGAATAATGTAAAATAGACTAGTCCTTTTACACCCCCAAAAATATACCTACAAAAGCATTTAAAAAAATAAACTTACATAAAAGGGCGATTTTGGGGACCATCGTAACTCGAGGTACCACTGTACGTATATGTAATACGTGTATAGAGTGCTGCACAGTGTGTTTCAAAGAGACATACCCAATTTCAAAGCAATTTACAATGGTACCTCGGTATACATTCGCTATGGAATAAGTCCAACTTGGTATACATCCTGTTTAGACACAAAAATTTTTGCTTGGTATACGACCTTTGTTTGGAATACGACTCGCGTGCTAGAACTTGTATGGGTCAAAATGAGTCACGACACTGCACGCTACCTGGTGAATAACCAGAGAATATTTCAGCGAATGGTTTAATGTTGTGTTTGGGCCAAGTGTAAAAAGTTATTTAGAGGAGAAAAACCTACCTCTGAAGGCCCTCCTCATATAATGGACAATGCTCCAGCTCACCCTCCAAGCTTGCAGGACTATATGCTGCTGGAGTTTGACTTCATCACTGTAAAGTTTCTCCCCTCTAACACGACTCCTCTCATTTAGCCCATGGATCAGCAGGTCATCAGATATTTCAAGAAACTCTACAATAAAGCACTATTCCAGAGGTGCTTTGAAGTGACCTCTGACACAGAGTTAACCCTGAGAGAATTTTGGAAAGATCACTTTACTATCGCCCATTGCATAACTCTCATTGACAAAGCCTGGCAGGAAGTTTCATACAGAACAATGAACTCTGCTTGGATGAATTTGTGGACAGAAGCAGTGGCTGAAAGGGGCTTTGAGGCTGTGTCTATAGTGGAGGATATTCTATCTGGGCAGGTCCATGGGCCTGGATGTGAGTGATGGTGATGTGGAGGAGTTAGTGGAGAAAGCACAAGGAAGAGCTGACCACTGAGGAGCTGCAGGAACTTGAGGAGGAGCACAAGACTAAGATGGATGCACTCTCTTTAGGCTCAGAAGAGGAGTTAGAGGAAGCCCCTACTTCATTAATCAAGGAAATCTTTGCCAGAGAAGTACCACCCCAACAAAGCCCAAACAAGCTGTAATAGCATTGTCTGGAATGACCAGACAATGTCACATTACCGAAACATCCTGAGGAGAAGGCAGAAGCAGTTCTTTGGACAGATTTTTAGTAAAAGTCAAACCTGGTGAGCTTCAACCAGGTCCAAATAGGAAAAAAAGAGACAGAAAAGAGAAGGGGACTCTCCTTCCAAACAATAACATTTCCTCCTCCTCCCTTCTCAGCACTATCCTAGTAGGCACTCGACTCTTTTCAGCAAATTAAAGTGAGGTTAAATTTGCATTTATTTCATCTAATTCTTTTGTATTTATGTATGTATTTTAGTATTAAGCAGTGTTTAAATTATGTTATACAACCCCAATCAATGTATAATATGCCAATAACAATAGGATTTTTTTTTCATGGGAATGGATTAATCGTTTTCCCTATTATTCTTATGAGAAAATTCGTTTGATATACGTCCTGTTTGGTATAAGTCCAAGGTCCTGGAACGGATTAAGGACATATACCGAAGTACCACTGTATATATACACACACAACCCGCACATATAAAAGAGAGGAGCTTACGACGACGTTTCGGCCCGACTTGGACCATTTACAAAGTCACACTGTGACTTTGTAAATGGTATGCAACAATGAGTATAATCTCTCTATATGTCGGGTTATGTTGTTGTTCCAGTCACGGTATTGTGCCTTTTGTTATTTACCACTGTATATTTAACTAAGTTTTTATTTAGGTTTTGGTCTTATATGTTAATCACTTTAGTATAAAAGGCATACAATATGTTAACTTGAATATCTTTATTGTTGAAACATCTTGCCTGCACTGCAGATTTCGTCAATAGAATGCCAATATGAATTAGTCATTGTTACCTTTTTCCTGGGACAGAAATCTGATCTTTTATGTTATAAATAACATCCACGCTATCTATCTTGCTGGAAAAAATGGTTATTCATTGTGCAAGTTGTTTATTTAGTAATAACAGGCAAAATCAGAGCATCATTTTTTATGTAACATCTTTTTTATTAAGCAGGTTTAGCACTGGAAACAGTTATATTTTGTACAAATAGGAAAGCTTTATTTTGATAGGCTAACTTAATAATATAATATAACCCAACCTGACTCAACGAAGACCAGCTATGAAATTATCGGTTATGTTGGATAATACAGCCTCTCCTCGCTTAATGACGGAGTTTCATTCCTGAGACCACGTCATTAAACGAATTCGTCGCTAAGTGAGAAGCATACTAGTATAATGGTAGTGAGTTTGTGTCAACCATCTTGGATATTGTTTTAATGTCACCTGTGGACCATTTATAACATTTCTGGTATATTTTTAAATGTTTATACAGTAGTGTACTGTATATTGAAATAAACATAATAGTATAAAGGAATCAGCTCTAATATACATTATTTAGGTACGAATACTAGTCAGAGAGCCTGTCATAAGTCCGAGGCGTCGGTAAACGAGTAAGTGAGGAGAGGCTGTATTAGGTTAGGTTATATAAATACAAAAGTCTCTTTCCAATAGGCACTAAATTTAAGTACTGTATCTCTACTGCACAATGCACTTAATACCAAAGATTTTACTCAAATAACCAAAAAATTCACAATACATACCGTGACTGGAACAATACACACACAACCCACACATAAAAAAGAAAGGAGCTTACGACGATGTTTCGGTCCGACTTGGACCATTTACAAAGTGAAACATTTGGCATGTATCATTACACCTGTTGCTCTTGTTCACTAAGCAACAAGTAGGTACCTGGGTATTAAGAGATTTAATTTTGTTTCGATTTTTAACTTGGAGGGTTAGGTATCTAGGATAATCCAATGAAGTCAGCATGTCACTGTGGACTGTCTGTCTTATTTCCTGGGGTCCTTTAATCTTGTCCCCCAGGATGCAACATGTGACCCACACCAGTTGACTAATACCCTGGCACCTACTTACTGCTAGGTGAACAGGGACAGCAGATGTAAGGAAACACGCCCAATGTTTCCATCGAGCCAGGGATCAAACTATGGACACTCAGTGTAAGAGTTGAGTGCGTTATCAACCGAGCCACAGGTCCTGTTGTGGGCTGCATCCTGGGGGAGAAGATTAAAGAATTCCAAAGGAAATAAAACAGTTCCTAATGACACAGGCTTTACTGGGTGGATAACCCTATAGGTTAAAAATCCAAACAGAAGCTCAGCTTTTATCCAGCTGTTGCAGGTGTTGTATTCATGAACATAGTTGCTATGATATACCAATATTATCAAGACACCTTGTGTTACACATGCCTCACTAATTTTTATAGTGCCTTCAAAATCTTTGTACACAGTTAAGCTGTCTGTAGAAACATTTCCAGAGATCATGAATAAAGCTTATCTTACCCTATCTTATATTACTAACATAAGGCAAACAAGCAGTTTTGAGAAAGTTTAATAACCCAGGGTCATGAAGGGCGACATTATGACTGCCACTTCCTCACTTGTGACATTTTGAGGTTCAAAAAGGTGAAGCTGCAGCTGCACCTGTCAGAGATAACTTATATTATGAGAAAAATCACAATAAATAACAGAAAAGTGGCGAATAAAAGTTAATACATACGTCATGTTGTTGACCTGTCACCCACACCTTTTTTGCAACTTTCTAGGGCAAAATGTCCCACTATTGTTGACTCTGACTTGTGCACAAATATTGCATGTTTATAAACAGAACAACAAATAAAAGAATAAATTTATTGTTATGCAGGTAATATTTATGTTTTTCATGATGCATGACTAATTATAAATGTATATAAGTTGAAAATAGAGGCTTCTGGTGAGGTGGAAAGAATTCGGACGAGTTGTGTTGTGACGCTGCGCGCCATCTGTTGAGGGAAAGTTAGACTAAAGTTTCCATAACCCCCCAAGTTACCCTCTTTAGAATAAGAATAAGTTTATTTTGACATGATACATAGTTGTACAGAGTAATATAATAATGTACATGCCAAAAGCCCCTTAGCATGCAGAGCATTTTGGGCAAACTTAAAAATTAACTTGAGATTAGGAAGGCAACAATAGTTCATATGGTCATTAGATAAGTTACAGATTAGATTAGATTTTGCCACCGAAGTGGCTAGTTTATTGTGCACCCATATCCATCCTGTGGACGGTAGCGCAAGAGCATATGGATACACAAGTTACAATGAGTACAAGAGAATTAAATATTCTATTTGGTAATACTACATGGCTTTGATAAGTCTACTAGAGAATAATTACACTATTGAATTAGTTTATAAAGATTACAGTATTACAATAGAACATTTTAAAACAAGTTACAATATGATGTATTTCAATTTAGTACTATTTAAAACAATGAAATTTAGACATCTTAATTTTGAAATAAAAAATATTATTATTATTATTATTATTATTATTATTATTATTATTATTATTATTATTATTATTATTATTATTATTATTATTATTATTATTATTATAAGTGGTTGAGCAATCCTCAGCACAATATTTTTTTTATTGTTCTCCAGTGATTAATTTCAGCAATTATTTTATATAGTATTTTGTGCTCTATTTTATTTTACTTATTGTTTATTTCTGACAAGTGATAAAATTAAAATTCAGTGCAATCTTTTCAGTATTATACCTCCTTTAATTGTGTCAGTATTGCATATTAGTTTCTTACCTGGAGAGAGAGTATACCTGGAGAGAGAGTATACCTGGAGAGAGAGTATACCTGGAGAGAGAGTATACCTGGAGAGAGTTCCAGGAGTCAACACCCTTGCGGCCCATTTCTTTTAGGAAATTTGTTTTTCCAGTATATTTTCAAATTGCATAAAATTACTGTTTGTATTTCTACTTTGCACTGATTTACAATTTTATTAGTATATTTCTTGACTGAATTAAGAGTAAAGACAACTCACTTTTGCAATTAATTCACATTGCAGTAATATTTCCCTTGTCATTGCATTTTCAATATATTTCCTTATTTTATACAGTGCAATTCAGTGAGTTGTCAATTCTCATGCAGTGTACCTTAGACATTTTAATTACTTGTGATGTCTGCAATATTATTATTTTAGTGAGGTATCATATTAGGTTTCAGTAGCCTGTATTGACTCAAGAGGAAGTTATCATTGAATTTGAACCTTTTATTTAATGTGATATATATCAGACTTCTAATTTTTGAGATCAATATTACCTACCGTTCTACCTCTCTTTATTCTCATCTTGTAATTTGTGATTAGGTGTAAGACCTTGTCTGTGCAATCCATTATTGTGCCATATTATCCACACCCATACAAGAAGCCTCTGAATGTTTTTTTAGTGAGGTGTGTATCGTATTAAGCAGTAGTAACCCGAGTTAATATAATTTGAAGTGTTCATTGAACTTTAACTCTTGTGTCATGATTTATGTTAGACCTCTGACTATAGTAAACATGAGTAGTAATCTGAATTAAGTATATATAATTGGAAGTGACCCTTGAACTGGAACCCTTGTGTCATATAATCCTTTTAGAATTCTGACTTTATAGTAAATATTTGTTCTTGCTTAAGGCATAAGGGGAAGGTAAGCGAGGAATTCTTGAGTTGTGAGTCTTAAACGAGTTATCATCATCTGCAAACATGGCAACTGTCATAGAGGAATATATTTCTGCAGGTGATGAGAATGATGATAACTTCCGGATCTTCAAAAGTAAACAAAGAAGGAAAAGTGAGAAAGGGCTAGAGCGCCGACGTAGTCAGGCTCACTTGACTCGTAGGCAATGTGAAATTAGACGTCCTTGGTGCACACAGGGTGCAAGAAGCCTTTCTTCTAAGGAAGAATGTGTTAAGCTGAACTTCCCTGACAACACCCTGCTGCAGGGTAGGTGTGCATGGCTAATGTCAGCAGTAAAGGAACATCCAAAGGTAAGGATCCACTTTAGGAAAAACTCACACAACTTTGTGTTTGTGGAACAGAATGAAGAACTGATTAGTGATCTACTTAATACACCCTATGGGGGTATTAAGCTGCTTCGCCCTCCATCAGACACGCATCACTTTAAAAAATGGGTCAGTATCATAATCTTTAAATACCCTCTCGACATGGACCCATCCCATCTGACTCGGAGTGAGCATATCATCAGGCCCAAAAGACTTAAAGGAAAATCCCAAATTATTGCCAGTTGGGTAGGCCCTGTGCTCCTCCCTCGAAATATCTGGGTGCCTGGCCTACGTTTCCTACCCATCGAGGTGTACCTACCCCTTCAACGTAGGTGTTACAAATTCCAGCACTATGGCCATGTTGCAGTAGCCTGTGAAATACTACATTCTTGGTGTGGTAAGTGTGCTGGGAAACATTCCACTAGAGAATGCACAGTAGGCCTTGACAGCCAAAAATATAACTGTAAAGAAGTAGGGGTTACAGTTTCCCATAAGGACTGCAGTCGGAACCCAAACAACCTTCGACGTAAAAATGACAACAGTCCTTTAATGCCATTTGAGGACGAGGCCATCCAGTCTACCACAACCAGATCTGAGACTGAACCTCTGCAAAGTGTGGACGAGTCCAACCTCCCTGCAAATGATTCTGGTGATACCAAAGTGCCATCACACACACCAGTTGTGGAGGAGCTAGCCAACCCTGCTAGCACATGTGGAACTACTGATAGTTCACCACCCATACGTATGCCTCCACCTGAATTTGGGGATAAGCATGTCACTCCTCCCAATACACACATCTCCAACAGTCAGACTGACACCACACATGTAACCCTCCTGGAAGCTGGAGATAAGTCAGATGCACAGGACCTTTTTTTTTTTTTTTTTTTTTTATTTTAAAAAGCGCTAAACCTATGTGGGTCATTCAGCGCAAGACGTGGTGGAGGCTTGATCCTCCGTCTGCTGAGCGCCAGACAGACTCGCTTCCTATTTGTACTCACCCAGTCTGACTGCACAGGACCTACCCACAATGAATGATGAGGTAGTCATGCCACAGGCACCAACAAAGAACACTGATTTAACCAAGGTACCTGTTAAGGTGATAGGTGTTAGAGAAAGAACTAATTCAGAAGTGCCTTCCTCTGGAGAGGCATTTGATTCGCCTGACCTTCCTTAAATTATAACAAACTTGCAGGAAAAAATTGAGCATCTTGAACAGATGCTGACAAGTTTAGTAAATATATGTAGTCAAGATGATGCTCCTGAGTACGTGGATGATGTCAAAAGTGCATCAACAATCTCGGTTCAATTTCAAGCCATTTGTAAGAAAGAAGCCCATGACTCTTGGCTTCAAAAGTTGCCTTGGAACTGGCTGCCAACCTGCCGAAAAATGTATAAAAAAAAGGTTCTGAAGATAAACACGTACAAACTATGCTATTTGCACTTAAGTGTCTGCACACTGTAGGCAAAGCATAATAGTCTTACTATCTTATGAACAAGAGATTGTAATAACTCACTACAATGGATAGATTACAATTTTTTTCATGGAACATTGCTTCCATTAGGAAGCGGTTGCCTGACTTACATCAAATTAGTGCAACCAAGAATATTGATGTCATCTGTTTGCAGGAATGTAGACTGAAAGAAGGAGTACCTCCACCAAAGTTGTCTGGATATGCAGCTTATAACTTAAGGTCAACCAACTGTTGTGTGATGTATATCATAAAGAACTTTTTTATATATATTTTATTAGAAAAACATTTCAAAACTGATATACAAATAATAAACACAAATCTTGTCATGAACAAGATAATGGCTCAAGACACACACTGGTAATTAACTTATCTAATAAAAATAATGAGTAAAATGATACAACCTTCCATGAAACACATCCACCCGCATAAAAACAACACAATACATGTACCGCATGATTTTTTTTATTTAAAAAGCGTACATACAGGTACAAACATGGAGAAATATACATCAATAACAATAACGCAGCTCGAACTCTACACCAGTTCGGAAAAACACATCAAGCATAAGGAACACACAACCAATTATCTTAAACAACGTACAACAT
The DNA here is from genome assembly GCA_009830355.1 of Cherax destructor. Classification (NCBI taxonomy): domain Eukaryota; kingdom Metazoa; phylum Arthropoda; class Malacostraca; order Decapoda; family Parastacidae; genus Cherax; species Cherax destructor. The sequence continues at coordinate 53,289 of WNWK01010319.1, read as the reverse complement.
ATACATAACACTTTACGTTTGAACCACATACAGTAATCTCTATATTGTACAGAAATTGTCATTTTTATATGAAAGGATTTAACATTATGGCTTATGAAATAGCAAGGTTTAAATTTTATTTATACCTCCAGAAGGAATAATTAGTAGCTGAACTGAAAACTTTCCCACAAGCTTCCATGCTTACACAATATTCATAGAAATGTTCAAAAGGTGTTTAAATAAAGCCTTTAATATAATAGAGCATGAAACAATTATATACCGTGCTGAAAACATGTAATTCATCAACATACACCTTGACTATACATTCACATAAAACCCATCACAATCTAGTACTCTTTTTTTTTCCATATTTCATTTAAGAACATTATTTACAAAACACATGACTACCTATCACATTCTCCAACAAAACAAAACTAACGACAACTTCATAAGGTGTCCAACATCGTTTCCGCCCAACATTGTCTTTGTTCAGCCATCATTTCTGTCCAACATCGTCTGACCAACAATGAACTTCATAAGGTGTCCAACAGCGTTTCTGTCCACCGTGTTCCGTGGCATATTTCCTTACACCTGCTGCCCCTGTTCACCTAGTAGTAAGTAGGTACCTAGATGTTAGTCGACTGGTTTGGGTCGCATCCTGGGGGACAAGATTAAAGGACCCCAACGGAAATAAAATGGGTACCTGGGTGTTAGTCAACTGGTGTGGGTCGCATCCTGGATCCTGGGCCAAAAATTGACGTAATTTGCCCGAAATGCTCTGCATTATAAGCTGCTTTCTAAATAGTAGTATGTCATTGATGTCAAGATATATTATTATTATTCCTGGAGTCTACCTGGAGAGAATTCCAGGGGTCAACGCCCCCGCGGCCCGGTCTGTGACCAGGCCTCCTGTTGGACCAGAGCCTGATCAGCCAGGCTGTTACTGCTGGCCGCACGCAGTCCAACGTACAAACCACAGCCCGGCTGATCAGGTACCGACTTGAGGTGCCTGTCCAGTGCCTGCTTGAAGACAGCCAGGGGTTTGTTGGTAATCCCCCTGATGTATGCTGGGAGGCAGTTGAACAATCTTGGGCCCCTGACACTTATTGTGTTGTCCCTCAACGTGCTAGTGGCACCCCTGCTCTTCATTGGGGGGATGTTACATCGCCTGCCGAGTCTTTTGCTTTCGTAGGGAGTGATTTTTGTGTGCAAGTTTGGTACTAAGCCCTCGAGAATTTTCCATGTGTATATAATAATGTATCTCTCCCGCCTGCGTTCTAGAGAGTACAGGTTTAGGAACTTCAAGCGTTCCCAGTAATTGAGGTGGTTTATCGCAGTTATGCGTGCCGTGAAGGTTCTCTGCACATTTTCAAGGTCAGTCAGCAATTTCACCCGCCTTGAAAGGTGCAGTTAGTGTGCAGCAATATTCCAGCCTAGATAGAACAAGCGATCTGTAAAGTGTCAACATGGGCTTGGCATCTCTGGTTTTGAAGGTTCTCATTAAGTTTCTGAAAATCTGGCATCTGATTTACTTCAGCCTTCCCATCTGTAAATTTTTATGAATCTCTGGTTCCTCGATCATCCACCATTATGAGTCCTCCCTTTAGCCTTCTGAAGCTCATGGCTAATCAGCGATCTCTCTATCTCCTCTTCCTCCCCGTTCCTTAACCTCCAGATATCTGTGTCTTTTGAGCACTTATCCTGAAAGAGGATCTGAGGGAGTAGAGGAGGGAAATGGGGATGAAGGGAAAGGATAATGAAATCGGAGTTGGAACAGTAAAAGCAGATGAGGAGACAGAGAAAGAAAAAGACCTCTGTAGAAATACTCTCAGGCAACCAGGAGGTGATGAGGGTAACAGCAAAGGTTAGATTTTAGATTTTGCCACTGAAGTGGCTAGTTTATTGTGGATGAATATGGGGTGAACAATAAACTAGCCACTTCGGTGGCAAAATCTAAAATCTAACCTTTGCTGTTACCCTCATCACCTCCTGGTTGCCTGAGAGTATTTCTACAGAGGTCTTTTTCTCTTTTCTCTGTCTCCTCACCTGCTTTTACTGTTCCAACTTCGATTTCATTATCCCTTCCCTTCATCCCCATTTCCCTCCTCTACTCCCTCAGATCCTCTTTCAGGCAGCTGTAGCCCTTCTCTCCTGTTTCATGCTCTCTGCAGATACCATTTGTACCTTTTCTCTGTTCCATGTTCTCTGCGGATACCATTTGTACCTTCTCTCTGTTCCATGTTATCTGCAGATACCATTTGTACCTTCTCTTTGTTCCATGTTCTCTGCAGATACCATTTGTACCTTCTCCATCTTTTTACTAAATTCACTGATTTTTTTTTCCTATTCCTCTTCCATCTTGTATCTAGGCCTATTACCATTAATTCCCTCTCAGTCCACTCCTGCCATGATTCTTCCTCCTCGGCTTGTACTCACCTAATTGTGGTTGCAGGGGTCGATTCATAGCTCTTGGCCCCCGCCTTTTCACTGGTCGCTACTAGGTCACTCCCTGGTCCGTAAGCTTTATCATACCTCTTCTTAAAGCTATGTATGGATCCACCTCCCTTTCCAGGCTATTTCACTTCCTGACAACTTTGTGACTGAAGAAACACTTCCTAACATCCCTGTGACTCATCTGAGTCTTCAACTAGGTCCACTCTTGACTGCAGGAGACTTATCGTACCTTTTATTAAGGTTGTATATGGATCTTGTCTCTATCACTTCACTCTTCAGAGTGAAGAAATACTTCCTAATATCCGCATGACTCATCTGAGTCTTCAACTTGCAGCTGTGTCCTCGTATTCGTTTCTCATCTCTCAAGTATTCCGTTCCTGTTCACCTAGTCAGTTCCTCTCAGTATTTTGTACTTTGTTATCATATCCCCTCTATCCCTCCTGTCCTCTAGACTAGTCTCGTTGCGAACTTCTGCACTTTCTCCAATTTCTGATATGTTTGACCTGGTGTGTGGTTTCCATACTGGTGCGAGAGAGAGAGAGAGAGAGAGAGAGAGAGAGAGAGAGAGAGAGAGAGAGAGAGAGAGAGAGAGAGAGAGAGAGAGCGTACGTCCAGCCGAGTGTTTAAAAATGGCCTGATTTTTTTTACACATTAATTTTATAGGCTAAGAGGGGTGATCCCATCTCAGCTCATTTCAAAGCCCAACCCTATCTAAAGTATACTATTACCCCACCATGATGCGGCCCACAACGTCAGCTAACATCCAGGTTGTAAATTAATTTAATTATGGTCATGCTGGATTGGAAGAAAAGTATTTTCAGGATTGGAGGGATTTATTTGACATGGATTCAATATCACATGGTGCCTCATAAATACAGGTTTTTACATATGTACGTTGTAAGCAAGGCCATTACCAAGACGTTTGCCACATATCTCACCCAGTCGAAGAGGTTTGCACAGTGAGGTGATGACAACAGTGGCAGTCTTTAATATTTAATGACAGATTAGTCCTTATAGTCACATGACAGCCTAGCCTGACTAGGAGTCACTGAGTAAAAGTCTTTCGAACATTTTAGCACATCGATTTGTAAGCGAGTAACTCTCGCTGTTTCTCTTTCGAACACTGATGTCATACTGACCTATTCATACCTACATGGGTGAGGATTATCACTTAGAAATCACAGATTTAACACTGACACTACAGACAATATAGCAAAATAAGAGCGTTCACTAGGGACAACTGAGAACACATGGACGCTTTACACAGTTGCCGAAATCGTGTAATGATATGATGGTTAAACTAATTGAAATATACTTTACATTAAAAATATTTTTTTTATAAAATACTGGAAATGTACTTCCTTTGGGTGTCTGGGTAATAAACATAGTCGCTACTTTACAAACCACGCTGAGCTCAAATATTGAAAAGATAAAAATTAATTTGATCTATTACACTCACCTCTTCAGCGTCAACTGTCTTAGAGATATATACATAAGGAAGTCATATAACTGAATACTTTTAAATATCACGATATGATATAATGACAATACACGAAATAAAAATGATGTGGTTTGAATGTACATAATAGCCAAACAAATACAAATATTCTTGGATTGTAACAATTCATACAAGAACTTAATCTTAAATCTAGTATATCCGTTACAGGAAAATCCTGTTATTAGACAGGAAACTGTATAACACAAATTACTGCGAAGTCACTTGAGAAGTATTCCTGGCCCAAAATATGAGAGCCAACACCAACTTTTGTCCATCACAAAATTCGAGTCATATATTTTTACCTTATTTATTATTTGTGTCGTCATAGGCGCGACAATTGGCGTAGAGACAATCACAGAAGAGTAACGGCCAGGAGCGTCGCACCTTCAAAATTTTCTTAGGTTTAGTTTCTGCTGGTTTTAGCGTCGTCGTGGCCAGGGAGGAACTGGTGCCTCCTGACGTGGTGCTGAACGAAGAGGTGGTGGAAGGAGGTCTTGCTGACCTGCCTATCTTCAAGGACGACCGGGCACCACCGAGGAGGGTCGCACTTTTGGGTGGTCTTGGTGGAGGAGGGTGACTCCTGCGTCTCCTGGGGGGTTTAGTCGGTCCAAACACCGCCTCCACATCCCTTTTCTTCGTGGAACTCGTCCGCCCCGTCACTACTTGACACGGCTGCAAGAGAGTTACACAATGAAATATACTTCCTCTTGATAATTTCACAATGATAAAATATCTTGGAGGAAAAAACCTGATTAAAGCAGAAAAAACATCGATACAAAAACATTTTTAAAAGAGGCAAAGAATCGGTATCATTGTTTAGTCACACAGCTAAAGAAGATGGTGTCATACTGAAGAAGTTGGTGTCATACTGATGAAGTTGGTGTCATACTGAAGATGGTGTCATACTGATGAAGTTGGTGTCATACTGATGAAGTTGGTGTCATACTGAAAGATGGTGTCATACTGAAGAAGTTGGTGTCACACTGAAGATGGTGTCATACTGAAGAGGCGGTCATGCTGATTGTCATTTTTAAATATTTTTCAATCATACATGTTGGTGTGGTCATTTCTGTATAAGTCAATTTACGAATATATATATATATATATATATATATATATATATATATATATATATATATATATATATATATATATATATATATATATATATATATATTATAAATAATTATTACACTACAGAAGCTTTAAGTGGAAAAAGCAATTATGAATAAGCTTCAACAAAGCTACGAACGCACGTACAATATCGTTTTATTTATAAAAGTAAAACAACAGAACGATTTTAAAATTTTGCCCAGAACTTATTTACTGTCAGCGCCGCCAATTTTCTGAGTGAACATGCTACCATAAAAACAATAGGCTACATTGCAGTCTAAATAGTCATAGGTGTAACAGGACTGGTCAGATCACCCACCCTCTGCCTATATACACATCCACAGAAAATGATCAAGTCTTCAGCTATCCATCTGAACTTCACTCTCCGCTGTCCTCAAATTATCAGGCATCTCCCTTTTTTTTATTTTTTTGACGTTTGTAACTACACCTCTGAGGGTTTTGCAATTTATTCGAGCCATTCTAGAATACCGAGAATGGGGGTCAATAACTTTGGTCATAGGGCACTAGCTCATGCCAATTGTTACTTGAATCTAGTCCTCATTACCGTACACAAGTGTTAAAAATTTGAAGCTGATTGAATGAGGCGTTCTCGAGTTATGAGCGAAATAAAATCGAAAAGAGGAAAATAAAAATAAAAAAGATCATACAGCTCCTTAAGGGTAAAAAATAGTATTTGATACCAACAATTAATTGGAAAGACACAAAATGTAAACACCAGGACATTTTATTGGAAACGCTTCGGTCCTGGGACCTTGGTCACTCCAAGGTCCCAGTGACCAAAGCACCAGGACTGAAATGTTTCCAATAAAACGCCCCACTGGTTGCCTTTTATGCGAGGAGAAGTATAATGAAGGACCAGCAAGAGGTAAACACTCACTGACAGTATTTCAACAATTACTGTCACTTACTGCAAGATAGCACAGTAGTGTCACTAACACCAACACCAGTGTGACAGGTAGTGACGGCTCAAAGAAATGATGCAAATATAATCCCATCTAACAAGATTTCATCAACTATTATGGTCTTGCAACGAGGGTGCCTTCATGCCGATGAAGGGCTTTAAATCCAAGGAATTGGAGCTACGTTCCCCAAGGATCTAACCCGATCATCTATCGTTCCCCATTCTTTTTACCCCTATGGGTTTAGCGTATGCGCAGGAATATAATAATCCATGCGCTCGTGATCACTCTTATTAACCAGCCAGCTATGCCTCACAGCTATCCTCACCTCATGTTACCTAGTACATCATTCTTCGCCTCACATCAACTTCACCACCTGAATATACATCTGATCATCATCCTCGCCTCACATCACTGTCTCTCTTCAAACATCACCTACGAGGGTAGGCTGCATCAAACATTAGAAAGCAGTTAAAATTACTGTTAGTGTTGCATTGTTTGTGGCAGCAGCAGCATAATACTCAAGTATTCAGTGACCAAACAAGATTTCAAATGTTCGCTAGGTTGAGTGTTAGCACGCTGGGCGTGTTGCAGCACTCGGCAGCCAAGCTAAGTGATTTGCAATTATAAATGTATTTATATATCTGTATATGTTTCTCTCATGTATGAATTCCAGTTATCTGCTGCTTCATAATATGGCAGCTTAGTGGGTTGCGATAAACTGAAATTGTTGCAATGCAAGCAATCTCTTTACCGCTGTAATGGTGTATATTTTGGAATTGCTTGTAAAAGTTGACTATGCGCAGAAAGCCTAATTATGCCAGGTATCATAAGGCTTTCTGCTTATCTTCAACTTTCACAAAACTTGAAACTGTAAGTATCAAGTTTTGTGCAGGAAAAATGGCTCCTCTCACATTGGTATATAACTACATCTTGCATGGTTGCAGTCACCGTTCCTAAATTTCCTTTTTGTCGAATCAGCACTTCGTCAGGATATCACTCCAAGTATTGGATATGAGAATTTCACTGAGGCAACTAAACGTGTAGAGTACACCTGATGAGCCGGTGTTGACATCCTCAACTGCTGTTTCAGTAAATTCTTTCCCTCCCCTAGTATTTTATTCTAGATTTATGTCCTCCAGATAATCGAAATTCAGAAGTGCATGGTCATCTGCTTCCAGCGGAGGATCATAGTCTATTTCTCATATGCCTAATAGTTCCAAGTTAAAGGCCAAATTTAGTATTAACGGTTCTTCCCATTCATTTCTGTCACATTATTAATGTGTTGGTAATGAAGCTTGTTAGTACTCCTTAATCGATTTCTTTGTGGATGAAGTTTTCTGTGGTCAATAGATTTTGCCATGGCCTTGTAGGCACTTATCTCTGCTTCCACTGTGGTGGCTACAATGACTCAGTTACACTTTTCATGTACTTGTCGTATCCATCAGCTGTTTGTCGGAGGTTGCATATTGCTGCGCCGCTGCTACCTTGTGTCCCCTGCTTATGCTAGTACTTCTAGGTGGTCATTATCTTCACTATTTCTTTTTCTTTCTTGCTCCTTAAAACCCATTTTGTTGGTTATTAGCAGTTACACTCCTAATCTGGCTCTATGTGGAGAATTTTTTTCTTTTCGGGGGTCGACGACCCCTCTCAAGGGGGCCAAGCCTCCTCTCTTCACTTTCCCACACTGTAGACAGAGTGGGTTAGGGGGTTCACGACCTCTATTTCTTTTTTGCACTAGCAGAGATGAAGTAAGCTTACAAACAAGCATCCTGCACTCAGCAGGTTTAAATCACAGTATACTGAAACCTTCCATTATTCTTAATTAACACGTGTTTTTCATTAAGCAGTATTTAGATTGCAATGGTCACAAGACCTCTCACACCCTTGCAAGAATACCTATACCTGCAATCTTTTACATACACGTGTTAATCTTGGGATGTTGCTGTTTCTCAAGAAAAATTCAAGATTATTTACTTCTAAACTGTTGATATACCGAGGGGCATTATACTCCACAGCCTACATCTCGGACTCAAGGAATCCGCTCCCTTTCATTATACTGAGTCGCTAGCGCCGGCACCAAACGCCTGTAGACACTGTCAGCAAGAACCCGCCCATAAATAGAGGCAGTTTGAATTTGACCAGTGAACATGTGACGAAGTAGCCGGGTGCTTCCCGGATGGGCCACACCGCATTGAACACAGAAAAATTCGTGGCCGTATTCATATGCATACAAAAATCCCGAGTCATGCACTGACAATCTCCAGGAAGAAAACCTTCGGACACTCTTCCTGCTGTGAATAATTACAGACTATTAGTGAGGTTATAGTCATCAGGAGTCGTTCCATGTGCCAAGTAGACGAAGGAAGTGAAGACGTCACTACGCTTCTCAAACCATCAATAATGGCGTCTCTTTGATGCTGTAACCGCTTACCCGCTACACTGAACCGGGTAAGTCAATATTTTACCCATCCTAATTACCACTTCAGTGGCTAAGGTCGATGTTACGTGAATAGGGCTAACCATTTGAGGCGGTGATGGGCGGTCCCAAGCCCAAAACACAGGAAGAGCACACTACTCTTCTGGCTCTATTTCCTCGTTCCTTTCTCACTATCTCGTACGCATCTTTGAATACTCTCACGCTGTATTGATATATAGCCTCGGTACATAGGAATTTCGTAATTGTTACAGATTCCTTCCCTAACAAAATTGGTGACAATGATATACAGTACATATGCTGTGTTTCTCTCGCGGAGCGTGACTACGATGTGTCATGGCTTCTAACTAGAAATAAGATAACTTTTACTGTAAAAACACTTAAAAAGTGTTTCTCTTCATGCAGGATCATCAAGAGTGACGGTCAAGAAACGGACCGTGATTGAGCGGAATGGTAGATCAAGTGCTCAACTATTATTCGTGCTGAATGAGCAACACTGGACTAGCGCTTTATGATAAACAAAACAAACAATAAGCACTTTTTTCAAGTGTAATATCAGCAACACAGCGTATTGCAACACCTGACGCTGTCAGTATCCTGTCACCCTCTTAGGGACACTCTACGTAAGATCACTTGACGTAACGAGGAATACGCTACGTAAGATCACTTGACGTAACGAGGAATACGCTACGTAAGATCACTTGACGTAACGAGGAATACGCTACGTAAGATCATTTGACGTAACGAGGGATACGCTACGTAAGATCACTTGACGTAACGAGGGATACGCTACGTAAGATCACTTGACGTAACGAGGAATACGCTACGTAAGATCACTTGACGTAACGAGGGACATGCCACGTAAGATCACTTGACGTAAAGTTACCTAACTGCACTCACTTCATAATTTATACAGCACATTAAATTTTAAACAATAGCGTAGTTTTGTTATACATCAGCCTTACCTGTACAAGTTATATTTTAACGATGTGTAATATTTCTGTGAAGCTACACTATGTAACTGGTGCAAAGATGTTTCATGTACGTTTAGTCATGTCGGTGGGTAACAATTTTTTTTTTTCACAGTTTCAACTGAAGAAGAGAATAATGACTTACGATTCCAATGGTAGCGCCTTCGACTCACATCTGAAAGACCTGGGTTCGATCCCAGCCCAATTGGAAATGCTGGCCATGTTTCCTTACACCTGCTGCCCCTATTCACGTAGCAGTAAGTAGGTACCTGGGTCGCATTCTGGGGAAGGGGATCAAAGAACCCCAATGTAAATTAGCTATAGTGATTTTCTTGGGTTATCCTGAACTGATTATCCGCCGGATTAATAATCCGAATAAAATCATCTATTTAATGCTACTCTAAATTAAAATCAAACAGTATAGAGGAAGAGGAAACACAGAAATAAGAGCCAACGGTAGCAGATGTGAGGACTAGGAGTGGGGTGACCTTGTACTTACAAGGCTTGACTCCAACCTGACTTATGAGGCTTTATGTGACTGTATTTATTCTGCAACATTCATTACATTTGTACCTAAAGAAGTGAATTAGTGCTCTTACTTCTAATGTATTTGTGGTTGAATGTTCTTATTGGCAGCTCGTGACTGTGAATGTTATTAAAAGTTGCTCAGGACCCTGAATGTTCTTCAAGGTTACTAGTAACTGAATGTTCTTTAAGGTTACTAGTAAATAAATGTTCTTATTGGCAGCTCGTGACTGTGAATGTTATTAAAAGTTACTCAGGACCCTGAATGTTCTTCAAGGTTAGTAGTAACTGAATGTTCTTTAAGGTTACTAGTAAATGAATGTTCTTTAAGGTTACTTGTGACTGAATGTTCTTTGAGGTTACTAATGACTGAATGTTCTTTGAGGTTTTTACTGACTGAATGTTCTTAGAAGTTAATAGTAATTGAATGTTTTTAGAGGTTGCTAGCGACTAGGAATGTTCTTAGAGGTTGTTAGTGCCTGTGAATGTTCTTAGAGGTTGATAGTGCCTGTGAATGTTCTTAGAGGTTGATAGTGCCTGTGAATGTTCTTAGAGGTTGCTAGTGCATGTGAATGTTCTTAGAGGTTGCTAGTGCCTGTGAATGTTCTTAGAGGTTGCTAGTGCCTGTGAATGTTCTTAGAGGTTGCTAGTGCCTGTGAATGTTCTTAGAGGTTGCTAGTGCCTGTGAATGTTCTTAGAGGTTGCTAGTGACTGTGAATGTTCTTAGAGGTTTCTAGTGCCTGTGAATGGTCTTAGAGGTTTCTAGTGCCTGTGAATGTTCTTAGAGGTTGCTAGTGCCTGTGAATGGTCTTAGAGGTTGCTAGTGCCTGTGAATGTTCTTAAAGGTTGCTAGTGACTGTGAATGTTCTTAGAGGTTGCTAGTGCCTGTGAATGGTCTTAGAGGTTGCTAGTGCCTGTGAATGTTCTTAGAGGTTGCTAGTGCCTGTGAATGGTCTTAGAGGTTGCTAGTGCCTGTGAATGTTTTTAGAGGTTGCTAGTGACTGTGAATGTTCTTAGAGGTTGCTAGTGCCTTTGAATGTTCTTAGAGGTTGCTAGTGCCTGTGAATGTTCTTAGAGGTTGCTAGTGCCTGTGAATGTTCTTAGAGGTTGCTAGTGCCTGTGAATGTTCTTAGAGAGGCTAATGCCTGAAATGTTCTTAGAGGTTGCTAGTGCCTGTGAATGTTCTTAGAGGTTGCTAGTGCCTGTGAATGTTCTTAGAGGTTGCTAGTGCCTGTGAATGTTCTTAGAGGTTGCTAGTGCCTGTGAATGTTCTTAGAGGTTGCTAGTGCCTGTGAATGTTCTTAGAGGTTGCTAGTGCCTGTGAATGTTCTTAGAGGTTGCTAGTGACTGTGAATGTTCTTAGAGGTTGCTAGTGCCTGTGAATGTTCTTAGAGGTTGCTAGTGACTGTGAATGTTCTTAGAGGTTGCTAGTGACTGTGAATGTTCTTAGAGGTTGCTAGTGCCTGTGAATGTTCTTAGAGGTTGCTAGTGCCTGTGAATGTTCTTAGAGGTTGCTAGTGACTGTGAATGTTCTTAGAGGTTGCTAGTGCCTGTGAATGTTCTTAGAGGTTGCTAGTGACTGTGAATGTTCTTAGAGGTTGCTAGTGCCTGTGAATGGTCTTAGAGGTTGCTAGTGCCTGTGAATGTTCTTAGAGGTTGCTAGTGCCTGTGAATGTTCTTAGAGGTTGCTAGTGCCTGTGAATGTTCTTAGAGGTTGCTAGTGCCTGTGAATGGTCTTGTACGTTTACTTTTGCTTGAATATCCTAACCCCGTAGCCTACTTTCTGTTCCACTCGTGCATGATAAAAGAAAATTATGGCATCATATCTGAGAGAAAGACACCACAAGAGCATTATATAATAATAATAATAATAATAATAATAATAATAATAATAATAATAATAATAATAATAATAATAGCGATAATAATTTCTCACCACACTAAGCAAAATAAGGTTAAAGAAGAAGCAACGAACCTACAAGTAGATGACAGTCACATAAAACGCGAGCCTTTGTTGTTACACTCAAGAACTTTATTAATTTATACAGAAAACATGTTAACTAGTGTATTCCGCCCGGTCTTGTGAAGAGGGGGAGTTATGAGGGCTGCTGCCTGCGTGAAGTCAGGGCTGGCAGGTTAAGAGATTTCTGAACGATGAGAGCGTAAAAGTGCCTTGTTCTGCTCTATAGTGTAGATTTAGATGGTGGCGGCTTCCATACATTTCCTCCTAAGCCTATCATGTGACATGAGCGAGACTGTACTAGGCATAGAGTGTGCATTTTTTGCCCTATGTACCACACACGCTGTGTACTGCAGGCATATTTATGTTCCAAGACTTGTGTGTTAAGATCAAGAGCCGTCTCCTCTTGTATTTATGTTCCAAGAGTCATGTGTTAAGGTCAAGAGCCGCATTCCTTCTCACGACTCGGTCCTCAACTCTTCACCTGACCGGACGGACATGTGTAGTAGTTGGCCTGTTTTCTATATAACTTGATAAAACTTTCCCTGAGCGAAACGTCGTTATAATAAAGGCTTAAACTGTTTAATGTGTCTTCATCGCTGAGATCAAATGAGAAAATTAATGATACATTGACTACTCGACAAGAAAATTTCTAACGAATCAAGGAAATATTAAATCAATCAAGCAAGTTATGAAGTGTATTAAAAAAATAGATGCTAAAGATGGGAAGTATATATAAAAAGTAAAATATAAGCTATAAAGAAAGAAAACAGTTGCGTGGTATAGAGCAATGAGTTGTTTAAAAAGGCAATACAAGTCTAATGAGAGTCGCAACAAACATGAAACAGATTAAAACAAGGCAAGCAAACAGATCCAAAACAAACCAGGCAAACACAGGAGAAACAAAAATATAAGCAATGGAAAGAATAGAAAAGGTTTAAGAAGATGATGATTAACAATGGTATTTGAAAATAAGAGAGGAGGAGGAGTAAGGGTACAATTAATAACGACGAGGATGACTAGAGACTTACGATGAATGGGAGTCAGAGGAGGATGCATGAGGGTTTGGCCAATACAAATCTCTGTGGGGAGAGAGAGAGAGAGGTGAGGCGTCATGCGTGGCATTCATTCAGCTCGGGGACCACACCATACTTCCACCAGCAGATTATCTAGTTTGGTCTCGTGGCATGAGTGGCGTGTGAGCTTGTGGCAAAATGCTGACGTGAGCTTGTAGAATGCTAGTTGCGCTTAGAGCTTGTGGAATGCTGGAGGTGTAAGCTTGTGGCATGCTGCAAGTGTAAGCTTGTGAAGTACTGGTGGCATGAGCTGTGCTGGGAGCGATCATTACGACGTCTTTACATGTGAGATCAGTTAAGAATACATTAGTGTCGTGATGATCACCAACAGCACAGCTGTTTGTGTCATCTAGAACAAGTGTGGCTGAGTGGTCAGCACTCTGGTCTTGGAATCCTCCACACCTCAGTTAGAATCCCACTAGTATTATTCTATATTAACATGTTTAGCTCACTTCATTATAAGATAAAGCAACATAATGTTGTGCAAACTGATTTTTCAAAGACTCCCAAGAACAGCAAATTTTCGAAAGGAAAACAAGTTTGCGAATTAGGTGTTCAGCACATTACTCCTGCGATACCTAGTGTGGGAAATAAACTATAGTAGGAAACAATGGTTTTTTTTTCTTCCCTCGAGACTGACACTACCTACTGTTGTTCCAGCATATTTTCTACGTGATTCTTGACCTCACTCCTCTTACAGGGTGACCTTTAATGCGAAGGCGCTTCACTCCCGTCACTGCAAATGAATATTTCACACTATCGTGCATACAAGAAAATGCAGAAACATTGAACCATGTAGGAGTGAACTCTTAACACACACACACACACACACACACACACACACACACACACACACACACACACACACACACACACACACACACACACACACACACACACACACACACTACTCAGCTAAGGTTGCATAGAAGTGAAAAATGATTACATTCTTCACTGGGAAACGCTGAACCCGTAGGGGTCATACAGCGTGTGGGCAGTGTAATCAGACCTGATTCAATTCATTAGAAATGGAACAATAACTGATATACAAAAATAACCCGCACATAAGAACATAAGAAAGAAGGAAGAGTGCAGCAGATAGGAGAGAGACGCGTACGACGACGTTTCGCTCAGACTTGGACCGTGTGACTTTGCGATCCAAGTCGAAACGTCGTGGTAAGTTCCTCTCCTATGTGCGGATTATTTGTGTATTGTTCCAGTCACGGCATTGTGCCTTTCTGTTCTTTAATAACTGATATGTTTATTCTTTTCAACGTGACTGCCCAGTCCCACCAGAGTTCAGAGTAATATTTAATTCACAAGTCTGTCATTCGTGTCAGGGGTCTTCCCAGACACTGGGTCACTGTACGGGGTGCTGGTGGTTATTACAGGGGTCTTCCCAGACACTGGGTCACTGTACGGGGTGCTGGTGGTTATTACAGGGTCTTCCCAGACACTGGGTCCCTGTACGGGGTGCTGGTGGTTATTACAGGGTCTTCCCAGACACTGGGTCACTGTACGGGGTGGTGGTGGTTATTACAGGGTCTTCCCAGACACTGGGTCACTGTACGGGTGGTGGTGGTTATTACAGGGGTCTTCCCAGACACTGGGTCACTGTACGGGTGCTGGTGGTTATTACAGGGGTCTTCCCAGACACTGGGTCACTGTACGGGTGCTGGTGGTTATTACAGGGGTCTTCCCAGACACTGGGTCACTGTACAGGGTGCTGGTGGTTATTACAGGGTCTTCCAGACACTGGGTCACTGTACGGGGTGCTGGTGGTTATTACAGGGTCTTCCCAGACACTGGGTCCCTGTACGGGGTGCTGGTGGTTATTACAGGGTCTTCCAGACACTGGGTCACTGTACGGGGTGGTGGTGGTTATTACAGGGGTCTTCCCAGACACTGGGTCACTGTACGGGGTGGTGGTGGTTATTACAGGGGTCTTCCCAGACACTGGGTCACTGTACGGGGTGCTGGTGGTTATTACAAGGGTCTTCCCAGACACTGGGTCACTGTACGGGGTGGTGGTGGTTATTACAGGGGTCTTCCCAGACACTGGGTCACTGTACGGGGTGGTGGTGGTTATTACAGGGTCTTCCCAGACACTGGGTCACTGTACGGGTGCTGGTGGTTATTACAGGGGTCTTCCCAGACACTGGGTCCCTGTACGGGTGCTGGTGGTTATTACAGGGTCTTCCCAGACACGGGGTCACTGTACGGGTGCTGGTGGTTATTACAGGGTCTTCCCAGACACTGGATCACTGTACGGGGTGCTGGTGGTTATTACGGGGGTCTTCCCAGAAACTGGGTCACTGTACGGTGGTGGTGGTTATTACAGGGGTCTTCCCAGACACTGGGTCACTGTACGGGTGCTGGTGGTTATTTACAGGGGTCTTCCCAGACACTGGGTCACTGTACGGGGTGGTGGTGGTTATTACAGGGGTCTTCCCAGACACTGGGTCACTGTACGGGGTGCTGGTGGTTATTTACAGGGTCTTCCCAGACACTGGGTCACTGTACGGGTGGTGGTGGTTATTACAGGGGTCTTCCCAGACACTGGGTCACTGTACGGGGTGCTGGTGGTTACTACATGGGTCTTCCGGACACTGGGTCACTGTACGGGGTGCTGGTGGTTATTTACAGGGGTCTTCCCAGACACTGGGTCACTGTACGGGGTGGTGGTGGTTATTACAGGGTCTTCCAGACACTGGGTCACTGTACGGGGTGGTGGTGGTTATTACATGGGTCTTCCCAGACACTGGGTCACTGTACGGGGTGCTGGTGGTTATTACAGGGGTCTTCCCAGACACTGGGTCACTGTATGGGGTGCTGGTGGTTATTACAGGGGTCTTCCCAGACACTGGGTCACTGTACGGGTGCTGGTGGTTATTACAGGGGTCTTCCCAGACACTGGGTCACTGTCGGGTGCTGGTGGTTATTACAGGGTCTTCCCAGACACTGGGTCACTGTACGGGGTGGTGGTGGTTATTTACAGGGGTCTTCCCAGACACTGGGTCACTGTACGGGGTGGTGGTGGTTATTACAGGGGTCTTCCCCAGACACTGGGTCACTGACGGTGCTGGTGGTTATTTACAGGGGTCTTCCCAGACACTGGGTCACTGTACAGGGGTGGTGGTGGTTATTTACAGGGGTCTTCCCAGACACTGGGTCACTGTACGGGTGTAGTGGTTTCAGGGGTCTTCCAGACACTGGGTCACTGTACGGTGGTGGTGGTTATTACAGGGGTCTTCCCAGACACTGGGTCACTGTCGGTGGTGGTGGTTATTTCAGGGGTCTTCCCAGACACTGGGTCACTGTACGGGTGCTGGTGGTTTTACAGGGGTCTTCCCAGACACTGGGTCACTGTACGGGGTGCTGGTGGTTATTTACAGGGGTCTTCCCAGACACTGGGTCACTGTACGGGTGCTGGTGGTTATTACAGGGGTCTTCCCAGACACTGGGTCACTGTACGGGGTGGTGGTGGTTATTACAGGGGTCTTCCCAGACACTGGGTCACTGTACGGGGTGCTGGTGGTTATTTACAGGGGTCTTCCCAGACACTGGGTCACTGTACGGGGTGGTGGTGGTTATTACAGGGGTCTTCCCAGACACTGGGTCACTGTACGGGGTGGTGGTGGTTATTTACAGGGGTCTTCCCAGACACTGGGTCACTGTACGGGGTGGTGGTGGTTATTACAGGGGTCTTCCCAGACACTGGGTCACTGTACGGGGTGCTGGTGGTTATTACAGGGGTCTTCCCAGACACTGGGTCACTGTACGGGGTGGTGGTGGTTATTACAGGGGTCTTCCCAGACACTGGGTCACTGTACGGGGTGGTGGTGGTTATTACAGGGGTCTTCCCAGACACTGGGTCACTGTACGGGGTGGTGGTGGTTATTACAGGGGTCTTCCCAGACACTGGGTCACTGTACGGGGTGCTGGTGGTTATTACAGGGGTCTTCCCAGACACTGGGTCACTGTACACGGCATTGCTGTGGCTGAATGTGACCAATGGAACTCTACAATGAGGATTAAAGTAAACATCTTACATTATATGTACATTCTCCCATTATAGTTAGCTTGCAAGGTTTAATTCCTATCGATTGAACATACGTTTTCAAGATTGCAATTCACACGCAGACTGACATCAAGTATACTTTAATCTCTAAAGTGGGAATTGAATTAAACTCTGAAAGCTAAACCCTTAAAATGAAGAATAAAAATCACAATAACGTGGCTAAAGCAAGTCAGAATTAACCCAATTTTAGTAGGAAAATTTAAATGATGTTTCAGTTTCTGGTGAGCCATTATCAGTTCGTAACTTGATAATGATCCAGAATAGATGGAAACGTCGTCTGAAGTTTCTTTCATAAATTTAGGACTATTTGTGAAGAGATGGTTAGTGGGGCCTGAAGTCTATCGAGTGCACGAGGGTCAGGTAACCTGTTCACCACCAGTCAAGAATATTTTAATACCTAAGGAAGAGATTAAAGTAAATTCTAAGAATATATAACACATTGAGAGCTATAAACCTCTCTGTTTATCTATTGTGAAAAGATATACATCTGTTAACTTTTATACCGTCTCTCACCTTAGATTATCATATGCCAGAGACATTCTAATGACCTAAAAACATAATGTAAGAGCTGCTACTGCTATACAGTATATCTGGCTTTACATTGTTATCAAGCAACAGTGATTTTGTTATTACCAATCATCTCTAGTGTACACCTCCATACATAACCCCCTCCACCCGCTCTGGGCTCTCACAGTTCAGCAAGTTACATGTATACTGATGTTGCTACGTCTCCAGATGGTATAGGGTATGCATCTGCTATTCCAGGTAAAATCATTCATGGACATTTAATAGAATCAGCCAGCATTTCGGTTCACAAAGTGCATTACCAACCAACTAGACATTCAACTCTCCTCTTCCCATTGACTTTAGTATACAACTATGGCCATGTTGCATTTCTAGTAAGCTGAGTCCCTAGACATGTATATGTTTAGATCAATGAATGCACAGACTCAGCCACTCGATCTGCTGTTCATGGACTACTAATTTCTCACTAGGGTATTCCTTTCTCAGACTATTTTCCAGTATTCCTCACTAACTATGAAGCCATTGCAACAATCTTAGTCTGAGTTAGCACATAAATTGTTCTCTATTAGACACCAACTGGGTTTCTGGCCATTATCTTCCCACAGTTGTCGGGTTTTGGGAAATTACACTCGCTCGATTACACACCAGGCACATGTGACCCTCCCATAGGTTCTACCTTTCTGTGAGGATGCCAGGTCGTACTGCCAGTTCATCATAGCCTAACTGACTATTCTGTCAGATAGCATGCAGAGTTAACTACTGATATATACGATGCCCTAACGTGTTCGTTCTACCATACCTACAGTACTCGTTGAAAGTCCCTCATTCAACGCAGACTCATATTTTGACTTAAACTAAAATATTCCACTTAAAACTAGAACTTCAGTTTTGCACCCACACTAACGTCTACCACCCACATACACCCATCCAGATTTAGCACTTAATTTGATTATAATAATAAGTTATGAAATTATTATTATTATTATTATTATTATTATTATTATTATTATTATTATTATTATTATTATTATTATTATTATTATTATTATTATTATTATTATTATTATTATTTTGACAGGGCTATAACCTCTGATTGGACAAAAGGTAGTTTTAAGGTTTGTCAGGAAAAAGGACAAGTGTTTCCTGACGCGGGTCTTGGTCATATGATGACCCGCAGCTGGAACTTTTGGTCATTTGACCGAGGCCTTCCTCTGGCTTACCGGCCCACCCCTTTAAAAAATATGATTACGATTATGATTATAACCATTTCATATCTTTTTTTAATAATAATGATTGGACAAGAGGAGGAGGAGAAGGTGTTGATTCGTCGGGAATTCTCCCAGCCCGGGTCTTTACCAGATGGCGACCCGGCTCCGGCTCCCTGGCGTGGGAGTATCAGAGACCTTTGTCTCCCATGGGAGGGGGTACCCCTCAGTGGCGGGACCTACTGGCCCCAGGCCTAGCCACATTTCCCACCAGCACGAGGCAGGTAGGTAGATAGATGCTAGGCCTCTCTGATCTGCCACCTTCCCCGCCCCAAGGAGGCTGACGGGAAGGGCAGGCTTGCGAGCCGCAGATGGTAGAAAGCTCCAGCCTTGGCACCTACCCTGCCCTAGAAGGGCTGGGCATGGTGAACGACCCGACAAGAGGAGCAGCTGCTCTCTTGAAGCCAAAAGTCTAATAGTTGAAAATGATGATTGGGGAATGTTATATTATAATAATAAATTAAAGACAGCCTACGGCACCATTCCACAGTGGTACTAGGATATTTATGCTTGTAAATTAGGCCTGTAGACCATTACTCTAAATTTCTCTTAATTGACTGATAGTCTATTGTGTAGCCTCTAACCCTGTTCGACCCCATTGAGAATCTGCTTAGGTTATGGGTCTGTATGTGCAGTGCTCGACAATTATGGGTATTTCAGTGTAAGGGATGATGGAGGCTCGATCCTCCGTCCAATAATCACGTGGCAGAAGAAGCTACTCTCACAGCCAGTCTTCCTCTCATGTACATTCATAACATCTGTAAGTTAGGAGAGGAATATACGAGTTTCGAAAAGAATATACAAGTTACGAGAGGAATATGCATGTTACAAGAGGAACATATGTAGATGGATTACTTTGTGGAGCTTGAGAAGGGACAGGACTCGACTCAGACGAAGAGTGAAGAAAAAACACAATTATTTATTGGGACAAAGCTTGCTGTGTCGAGCTGCATCACTCATACACTGAACGAAACGTTATCCCAGTGAACACATGTTCTGTATATTGTATCTTCTCTTTACTATTGTCGGCAGTGGGTCATTTGGATCCAGACGTAGAGAATGTTGTCAAGTGTACCACTTGTCACACCGTCCACCACAGATCTGTTGCCTTGTTGAAACATTTGTTTATGTATTCTCTCTGTTTGCAATATGCATAAGGTTAATTGCATTTTATAAGAAGTTACTTCCCTTTGAAGATGAAAAATATGATCAGAAAGGAGGAAAGACAACCTTCTTGGAAGCCCCCCCCAAAAAAAAAAGGAAAACAAGTGAATGGTAACAACGCTATTTGGAATTCTGCAGTATTGCAACAGTGACCTCTTGCACATTAGGAATCTCAATAATAGGTATACTGTAGTGAGTCTTCACACATACACACAAGAAAAAAAACACATCATAAAGCTAATGACAAACTTAAGAAACACTACATATATGCTCATCAATTTTTGTTTTTTGAAAACTAGTGAAATTAACAATAACTTACCGTGCCATTAAGTCCACCAACAAGAGCTGTTTCTTTCACTACTTCCGGGATCTCATATCTCTCTTCAACTACAGTTATCTTTGGAGTTTCTACTTTGGGTGCTTCAGGAACCTCGTATCTGTCAGCTTCAGAAGGTGCGGTGTACAGCTCGGGTGCCTTGCCAGTGGTCTGGTCTGTCGAGGGTATTTGTTTTGGAGGCGGGGGTCTCGTGGGAGGAGCCAGGGACGTATCGGGTATTTCATATCTTTCCTCAGATATTGAGCTCTGCAGTGAATGCTTCCCGGAAGCTGGTTCATGAGTGCCTGGTGTTGAAAGCTCTGGCTGTGTTAGCATTCCTGTTTGAAGTGTTGTCTTCGGTGGCAGTGATGGTTGGGACATTGATGTCTCCACAGAGATGGATGCTTGAGACTGTGTAGTGACTGGTTGTGGTGATACCCTTAACTCTGTAGTGGTTGGTTCCTCTGTTAATGATCCATCTGGAGCTTTTATTAACTCCAGTGAAGCAATTTGAGACGTTTTAGGCGGTATTGGCGGAGCTTTGTTTTCAGTATCTTCTTCACTAATGTCAGTTTTATTAATGTAAGCGCCTTGAACGGACTTCATGATATTTTCAGATGAGGATGCAAGTGGTAAGGACTGTAAGGAGTGGTGAGGAGTTATGGGTGAAGAAGTGCGAGGGGTCTCAGGTGGAGAGGTGTGGGGAGTTTCTGGTGGAGACTCAGGCGGAGGGCCAGGGGGAGGTGGAGGAGGACAGTCAGGAGGAAGATCGGAATCATCGATGAATGGAACATTGCATATTCCTCTTAGTAATAAAGACTGCTTCATGGTCGCTGGTGAGAGTGGAGCTCCAGCAGCAATTTCGGACTTTTCCGGAGCTTCTGGGATCTCGTACTGGGGTGACTGAGGGGTCGTCTGCCTAGTGAGTTTAGCTTTAGCGTATTTTATTTCGTTGGCGTCCATGTATGGAATATCGTCCAAGAGTGACAGAGAAACCTTCGGTGGAAGCACTGGTGGTGGGGACCCGTCTAACTCATCAACAGCTAACTTGGGGGGTGGAGGTGGTGGGGGAATCTTTGGGTGCTGGAGAGATATTCGTTGAAGAGTTACTCTAGTGACGTTGGGCGTCGTTTGTCTCCCTTCCGTCTTGATAGTTTGGTGGTCGTCTTGGGAAACTTGAGGCTCGAATGAATCTTTCTTTATTACATCATTAGAGCTTGTCTCTGGTGAATTTTTAACTTCTTGTTCTGGACGATTTTCTGCATGTGAATCACTTTGCTTAGTAGGTGGCTTAACGCATTCACTAGCTGAATTCTGAGGACTAGTGGAGCCTTGTTTATCCGTCTCGATGGCACTAAAAACAACACTCATTTCATCTTTCTTTGGAACAGTGACCTCCTTATCATCAAGTGTTGACGGTACCGTGGCTGAGTTATCTGTAGCTTGAAGAGAAATATGGGGCTTTTCTTTCATGACTGCATCATCTGGAATCAGAGAAACAACCTTTTCATTTGTCATATGAACGTTTTGGTTAGCCGGGACTTTTTCTTCTGCTTTATTCAGAGTTTCATTTATTGGTAAGGTTGCAGTCGAAGAGGCTATTGACTGTTTCAGTATTTTAGGGGTAGGTGGTCTTTTGGGTGGTTCAGATTTTTTCAGTTGTTGGTGTGGTGAGGGAGATGAAGTCTCTGGTGTGGAGGAGTGTGTATCTGGCTGTGGAGTGAGAGGTGGCTTGGGGGCTCGACGTTTAGGCCGAACTACCACAGGGTTCTCCTGCAGCTCTGAGAGGGAGCCCATAGGACACATTGACCCATCCATATCAGAAGATGGGAGACGCGGATGTGATGATCTCAACTCTTTATATTCCTTCGTGTTCTTCAGCAAATCGACATCTTCGTAAAATGGATTCTTACCAACATACCCAGCTACTGCGGTCGTTTCCTGGACAAACGGATTACAGTCCGTGTCTTTACTGACTGAAATGGCTTCGGTTTCCGTATTGGAATCGTTATACAAGCTCCTTCACTTTCTCCTTTACAGAATCTATATCTTCATAGAATGGATTCAGGGATTTTCTGTACTCAGTTTTCTTCCTGTTTTTGGTTCCTTGTGTCTCGGTTGTCTGCACAGGACTTTCCAGTGGTTTGTTTTGATAATTTTTCCAGTCTGAGGGCATGAATTCTGGGGGCATGGGGGCACGCCGTTTCTTTCTTCTTGCGCCAGTCGACCCACCTCGCAACGAGCCGGGCATGGAAGCAGAAGACCACTCCACCTGAGGATATGTTAAACTTAACCCCGAGTCATCCTCGCCTCCAGAGCTAATTTTCTTTTTCGGAGGAAGAGGAGGTGGTGGTGTTTCCAAGGGTACACTGGAAGCTCTGAGAGCTTGAACTTGTGCGCGAATAACGTCGATTTCCTCGTAAATGTGTTCCTCTGGGTTGTCTGTGGTTGCCTCAGGCACAGGCGCTGGTGTGGTGACAGGAGTGATGACGGTCTCAGTGCTGCCAGATGTTGCAGAGCTACTGTGGCGTGGGCTTTTTTGGGTAGCGAAGCTCAAGTGGATAGATTGCAAGTCCTGTAAACTAGACAAGTTTGTATTGGCAGATAATCTGTCACCCGGAGACGTGGGCAGGGACACTGTTGAACCCAGATTTTGTGTCTCTGTACTGATTTTCAGTATATCAGGCGAATCAGTAGGAATCTTAACATTGGGCTGTTCTTGAATACCTAATGTGGCCTCTGGGGCTTCTGTTTTAGGTGAAATTTTATTTTCAAGTCTACTTTTAAAGTCACTTCTTCTTCGGATGAGGAACTACGTCGAACTGTTTTTTTGTGATTCTTGACTTGTCTGACAGAGGCTTGCAGAGTCTCCGTGTCATCATCAGTGACAGAAGACGCTCGGCTACTCGGTCTGAGATGGAGAGATGTCTCAGAGTGCGCAGATACGAAGCTTCCAGCTGACGAAGGTGGCCTCTGTGGCAGATCGGAAATTACTCCCACGGATGTTGACGCTGTGAAGAAGAGTTCAGAGATGTTGGTGGGATACTGGTGGGTCCCAGTGAGGTAGAGACGGAGCTCCTCAGCCAGTACTAACATATCGAGCGTGAGACGGGCAAGCACTGATACTTCAGGAGGTGAGCGACGTGGGTACTTCAGCACGCCCCCATTCTCACGCTCACGGTATCCTAGTGAACGAAGGATCTCCATGGCACCCTGCAAAGTATAATCAAAGGTAGACTACGAGAGAGGAAAGTATTGTTGGATAGAATAAAGTGTGAGGGACAGAAGTACATGAATAAAATGGGGTGGAATAATATTTCTTGAGAATGTAGCTCCACCTCTGGTGCAGTCAATCAAGACTCAAAGCCTTAGAGAAGTAAACAAAATGGCCTCAATGGAAAATTTTAGGATGTCTTCTTGGAGCCGTTTGAATATTAATCTTCTGAGCTTCGCTCAGACCTCTACAACACAATTGTCCTCAAAGATTTGTTAAGTTATACCATGAATTAAGGAAAGATCTTAGACTTTACCTTACGAAAGAGACAAAGCAAATGCGATAGTATTTATGGACAAGGTAGATGATAGTGGAAAAATGAACATGTTATTAGAAGACAGGGAAACTTACGTGCCCCTTACGGCTCTTCTAAACAATGATAACAAGTATGTTTCTGTTCCTGTGAGTCATTCTGTGCAGCTGAAGGAAAGGTATGAAAATTTGGAGCTGGTCCTCAATCAAATTAATTACAAAGACCACAGCTGGATGGTTTATGGGGACTTAAAGGTACTTTTCATGCTGCTTGGACAACAGTTGGGATACAGAAAGTCTCCGTGTTTCTTGTATGAATAAAATAGCAGAGTAAAGTGTCTACACTGGTTCTAGGTGTGTCTACAGGCACACTTGCTTGGGCTATCTTGCACTTCAATTTCCCCATTGCATTGCTCTTGAAGAAGTATTGCTTTGCAACACAAAGACGCCTTGAGCACAGTCATCCTCTCCTCCCCCCTCCCTCCCGTGGTCACTCTGCACATAAACAGAAGTGCAATAAGCGCAGTTTTCAAGGTAAAAGACGAAGATTTAATAAGGAGTCTGGAACTTATTTGTGGTAAATTTTATAAATATTTTCAATGATACGGTGAATAACTTCAATAAATATACCTTTTTTTTCCACATTCTTTTTAACTTGATAACATAGTATTTTAGGCAAACACTTTAAGTAAAGTTTAAATCATGCTGTGGAGAAACTTTACGTGATGGAGAAAAACTGATATATTTGTTTGGAATCAGCAACCAAAATATGCGAAAAAAGTCAAAATAACTGAAACCACTTTTAACGTGTAACATTTGGTAGATCTATCTAATAACTTAACATATCTTAGGAATCGTACTTAAGGAAATTTTGAGTCATATATACTCGACATACTATAAGAGTAAAGAAATGTTGAGAAATAATGAAATGCAAGAAAATAAGAGTATATTTCGTATGTCAGGTGTTGAGGCTTAATCAGTTTAGTAAAGCACTAAATCCATGTCTGGGAAGCTGGAAGCTCGAACCTCTGTTCACTAATCATGAGACAAAAATACTCCAGAATTGTAATCATAGTTTCTCGAGGCGCTGAGAGAGCCTAAAAATAAATACTAAGATACAAAAAAATAAAAATGAAGTTGAGCGCACACACCTTGACTGGCGCCCATGGTTGGTTCTGGTCGACCTTGATGGAGCGCCAACCATGTTGCCTGGACCCCTCAGGCTGCAGCAGTGTTTCCCCATACTGTGCCAGGTGGATGAGTGCCACCCGCACCAGTGCCGCCCCCGTCGTGGCGTTGGCAGTACAGAGGCGAGGAGCGTGTAGTAGGGAGAGCTTCAGGTCCAGGGAGAGCGGGTGGTGCACCAGCAGGTGGAAAGTAGACCAGTCCTGACGGTCCAGACCCCGACCCCTGCACAGCGAGACCACCAGCCGCGCGCGCCACAAACTACACCACACAATAACAATATTTTTTTTTTTTTAAATTTCTTCTCCGAGTGTCGAGTTATCGTGCACTCTCCGAGTGAACATAATACATATGCAAGTTTATTTAAATACAGGTGCACATAAATACAATTATCATACCTAGTAACATATATGTAAATTACCTAAGATAACCCAAAAACAGCTTAAGCCTTTGATTCGCTTACGAGAGTATAAATTGGAAATATATAACAACACTCCATTTAGGTAAACTGACACATTTCTAAAGTTTGAACATTTAGGACCCTGACGAGCGAAACGTTCCCTAAATCAAATATCTAAACGTTGGAGAAAGTGTCCATTAGCCACAGTCGATTTGCCCATGACTGCTGCAATATTTAGTAATCACCATATTACAAATTATTATTTGCTAAGTGCTACCAGCATGAGTTAGAGTGGAATTAATTGTGGTTTAGTGAGTTGTGTTAGTGGATAATGTGTAGACCCGGAGTGTTTACCCTCCTCTCTGAACACTTTATTGTCTTCCCTCTCTAGTTCCTGAACCAGCCTGCCACATACACCAGCCTGCCACATATACCAGCCTGCCACATACACCAGCCTGCCACATACACCAGCCTGCCACATACACCAGCCTGCCACATATACCAGCCTGCCACATACACCAGCCTGCCACATATACCAGCCTGCCACATACACCAGCCTGCCACATATACCAGCCTGCCACATACACCAGCCTGCCACATACACCAGCCTGCCACATACACCAGCCTGCCACATATACCAGCCTGCCACATACACCAGCCTGCCACATATACCAGCCTGCCACATATACCAGCCTGCCACATATACCAGCCTGCCACATATACCAGCCTGCCACATATACCAGCCTGCCACATATACCAGCCTGCCACATATACCAGCCTGCCACATATACCAGCCTGCCACATATACCAGCCTGCCACATACACCAGCCTACCACATACACTAACCTGCCTCAAACAGGTAATCTACATTACTCCTGGCTGCATCCATGCTCACCTGACTACCATGATCATCTTCCATGCTCACCTGACTACCATGATCATCTTCCATGCTCACCTGACTACCATGATCATCTTCCATGCTCACCTGACTACCATGATCATCTTCCATGCTCACCTGACTACCATGATCATCTTCCATGCTCACCTGACTACCATGATCATCTTCCATGCTCACCTGACTACCATGATCACCTTCCATGCTCACCTGATTACCATGGTCACCTTCTATGCTCACCTGACTACCATGATCACCTTCCATGCTCACCTGACTACCATGATCATCTTCCATGCTCACCTGACTACCATGATCATCTTCCATGCTCACCTGACTACCATGATCACCTTCTATGCTCACCTGACTACCATGATCATCTTCCATGCTCACCTGACTACCATGATCATCTTCCATGCTCACCTGACTACCATGATCACCTTCCATGCTCACCTGATTACCATGATCACCTTCCATGCTCACCTGACTACCATGATCACCTTCCATGCTCACCTGATTACCATGGTCACCTTCTATGCTCACCTAACTTCTGCTCGCCAAGCGTTGCGTCGCTCGTCTTGGCGTGCAGGGTTGCAGGAGGTCAGGTCTGGAGTCTCCCCTGGTTGCTGCAGTACCCACTGGTAGTCACCTTCGTCAGGTGCAGGACTCACCGCTGCTTCGTCCGTGTGGTCATCGTCCTGTGGGTCACACCAAGCATTAACCTCAATAAAGAACATAAAGTTAGAATGCCGTGACTGGAACAATACATAAATAACCCGCACATAGAAGAGAGGAACTTACCACGACGTTTCGGTCCAACCTGGACCATCACACTAACACACGAAGGTGTTGATGTGACTTGTAAATTGTCCAAGTCGGACCGAAACGTCGCCATAAGCTTATCTCTCGTATGTGGGGGGATATTTATGCATTAAACGCTGACACTCAGAGAATCGAAAATACTGTCTTCTTATTGCATAAAGTGCCAAGAAATAAAATGTATGTGGCTTAAATGCTATATTCTTCCAACCTTATAATAAAATAACAGGTGGCCCCCAATATTGAATAGATATATAAATAGAGACCTGGAGATATTGTTTGGATATATCTGTTAAAATGCACGTAAAATGATTTTCAACATATTGATATATTAGTGACCGGCAACAAGCCAAAAAGCGGGTAATAAAATACCGTAATTCAGGGAGAGGCTTTTAGCTTTTGCTAACCTGTTGCTAGGTAACCTTCTGGTAGGCAACCTGCTACTAGGCAACCTGCTGCTAGGCAACCTGCTGCTAGGCAACCTGCTGCTAGAAAACCTGCTAGGCAACTTGCTGTTAGGCAATCTGCTGCTAGGTAACCTGCTGCTAGGCAACCTGCTGCTAAAAAACCTTCTGGTAGGCAACCTGCTGCTAGGCAACCTGCTTCTAGGTAACCTGCTGCTAGAAAACCTTCTGGTAGACAACCTGCTGCTAGAAAACCTGCTAGGCAACTTGCTGTTAGATAGTCTGCTGCTAGGCAACCTGCTTCTAGGTAACCTGCTGCTAGAAAACCTTCTGGTAGACAACCTGCTGCTAGAAAACCTGCTAGGCAACTTGCTGTTAGATAGTCTGCTGCTAGGCAACCTGCTTCTAGGTAACCTGCTGCTAGAAAACCTTCTGGTAGACAACCTGCTGCTAGAAAACCTGCTAGGCAACTTGCTGTTAGATAGTCTGCTGCTAGGCAACTTGCTGTCAGGCAATCTGCTGCTAGGCAACCTGCTGCTTGGCAACCTGCTTCTAGGTAACCTGCTGCTAGAAAACCTTCTGGTAGACAACCTGCTGCTAGAAAACCTGCTAGGCAACTTGCTGTCAGGCAATCTGCTGCTAGGCAATCTGCTGCTAGGCAACCTGCTGCTAGGCAACTTCTCCACCAAGCCCCGCCCTCACGACGCCTCACCAGAACATATGAGAACCTTCCTGGATAAACTCAGTAAGCTAGAGGGGTTACGGGGTCAACGCTCCCGCGGCCCGGCCCGTGACCAGGCCTCGAGTAAGCAATAATTTTAAAAATAAACTGAGTCGTAAGTGACTGCTGGCGAAGTTAGTTTTATATCTTTATTATGCAGCCCATACCCAGGGTGTGGGCGGAAGCCAAAAATATTTCAGAAGCACATAATGGGTCCAGGGACTGGGCCGCAGAGTTTTGATAGCTGAGCAAGTTACAGTGGTAATGAACTATTTATATGTTTTTATCTGGTTACAATCGTATTAAGTTATGTATGCAGACACGAAATAGGTCACAAAAATGTTACAAAAATATTACTTTATATCTTGGCAAGGTATGCTTGTAAACATTTTTAAGTTGTTATGCGTTATTTAGAGTGGGCAAAGTCAGATATTTTTTAAGAGTGATAGGTAATATATCACTCTGGATAAAATACTTAGACATTTCTTTAATATTTCCGTCACGTAGTGACCAAGGTGTGACAACTGTATATCCGGCAAACTTTACATTTAGTTACGTCTACATCATTTGGTGGTGGTGATATAATCTCCCTGAGATGCTGGTAACCCAGCCGGAGCCGGGCGGAAGTTACATCCAAATATTTGCTTATTTTGTTGGATGTACCATAGACACGTGGCTCCTCCTGCGTGATTATAGATGCATTGACTTGTGTCAGTCTTGAGTCATTGAAATTCAATTGAAGTTCTTTTCATATTATTGTTCTCAAACCGCTGACAGACCTAGATTGGAATCTACTCTCTCTTTGCATCTATCTTGTAGCTAAAGGTTAAGGTGAGATGGAATCCATAGAATGTGTACTCTGACTCCACTGTCCACAGTCCTATCATACCTGTGTCTGGCTTCTGATACAATCATGCCACAATTGATACTCAGGGAGTTATGAACATTTATGGTGATAAAGAATCAGCTACAGTTCAGATATGAACCTTTGATACATCGGCGCATTTGAAATGTAGAAACCCAGTTATTGATTCGTACTCCAATTTCTTTATGAGAGCCATCACTCTGTATGACAACAACGGCACTACCAGTTGCACCATGGATTGGTAAACAGAACCATCAACATACAAAATTTGTGAAAGCGTGTGTTGTGTGACTGAGGCATCTATACAGCTTAAGGCATCCTGGTTGGCTTCAAGGCGAAGCTTTGATTGTAATTTAAGATTTTTTTTTGTTGGTTGAAAAGGAGGGGTAGTGGTTTGGAAAGGGGTAATTTTCCATGGAGCGGGGAAGTGTCGCTGTTGCCTTACTTGACACCTCATTTATCTGGTTCATGTGGAGGTCATTTCCAGTTTTTATGATCCATCTGGAGGAGTGTTTGCCAGCGCTGAAGAAAGTTTGGAGATCTGGGCATATTGACCCCAGTGAAGACATTTCTTTCAACGACACCATCTCTGATGTTTGGCACATCAAGTTCTGTCCGCACGTTTAAAATTTTGGCAGTACGAGGTCTCCTAAGATGATCCTCATTGTTCTTATATATCTTATATCCCAAGCGTGGGATGCCTGGCATTAGCATGAACGTGAGAGTCAGTGTCACTCAGGTAAAGAACCTTCCCGATGGCTTGGCTGTGGACCTGCTATAATACAATACTGAGAAAAAGTTGTCTAACATAAAGGTTTGTTCTGTATTACACAGTTATATTTTTCTGTAGTTAAATGTGATACACATTATTACCAAAGAAAGCATGTATATAAGACAGGTGTGAAATAAAAAAATAAAAATATTTCATAAATGCAATCATCAATGACTATTTTGTAAAGTATCTTTGGTGAAAAATGACCAGAAAACTAATGTGTTGCTTGCTAGTAGTGTTTCTCTGCTGCAGACCTTACCAAGAACCTCATGATGCATGAGTTGCAAGGTTGGTGTTGCTGGGTATCGCGGCCAGGGCACAGATAAAATCCCCCTAGGACAAGACCCCTTTCCTAGGACACAACCCCTTCGCTAGGGCTACCCTCACAAGGCATAACTAGCCCAAATAAGAGTACCTTAGTCAATGCGCAAAGTGGGACAAGGCAAAAAGCCCCCAGTTTAAGGTCTAATTAGGTTGGGTTTAGTTAGTCCCAAGTGAGACTCACCTCATCGGCTGTGGTGGCGTCTGTGGTGTGTAGCAAGATCTCCGTGGAGTCGGTGTCCATCAGCATGGGGTCGTCCGAGGGGCGCGCTGTGAAGAAAGTGCTATTACTAGTTCTAGAGTCCCGTCCACCCTCACTTAGCGCTTCGCCCCTTACGACATTGACTGCTGCAGAAGGTTTAGATGGTGCTGCTGCAGGAATTGGTGCAGATGCCTGAGGTGCTGCAGCTGCAGAGCTGATGTAACTTCAGGGGCTGATGTAACTTCAGGGGCTGATGTAGGAGTGGATTCTATTGCTGTAGCATTGTGACAAGCGGAAGCTGATACTAATAAGGGTTGACTTGTTGATGGTGCTGCCATACTTAAAGGCTGATTAAATGATAGAACTTGAAAAGATTGTACAGCTGTTGTATCTGACTT